>PVJC01008778.1:0-47581 GCA_004026665.1 Murina feae | reverse complement strand
AAACCCCGCCTTGTGGTCAGGCCAGCCTTTTCCTGCTCCCTGATCCCCGGAAGGGACCTGGGAAGCTGCCAAGCAGGCCGCCAACTCTTTCCCACTCACCCGTCCCCTGCTGCCTTCCTTTCCCACTTCCCGGTGCCGCCAAGGGGTCTGGGGAGCTGCCAAGCAGGACCCTGGCCCCTGCAGCCTTGCTTTCCCGCTCCACGATGCATGCCCCTCAAAGGGCCCGGGCAGCCACCAAGCAGGCTGAGACCCCCCCCTGCCGCCTCTTACCCGCTTCCCGGTGCCCTCCAACCCTGCCGCCTCTTTCCCATCATGGGTCCTGGGTCCTGCACTGTCCCGCCCTGCAGCCGCTCTGTGCACTCAGGAGGTCCCTCAGCCCGGCCTGTGCCCTCTCGCAGTCTGGGAGCCCTCGGGGGATGCCCACCTGCTGGCGTGCCTGACCAGCCTGGGTGAGGGGCTTTAAGGCTGCCCACAGCTCCCATTGACCCAACGTCCCAGCAAGGCCGACTGGACACAGGTTCTGGAGTTTTTTCTCCTATAATTGATACTGTTCCTTGAAGGCCTGGGGTTATCTTCTATAATTGATACACTGTTCCTTTAAAGCGGCCTTCTAACTACTAACGAAGCCTCCTCTGCTTCACCTCGCAGGTCTATAATGAAACAATTGTTACTTTTACTGGTTAGGCCGGAGCTGCTCTTTCCTTCAGCTCCGGAGGATTCTATGATTGTGACATTGTTTCAAAACTGCTAGAGGCAGTTTAATCGGAGCTGAGCTGAGGAGAGCAGCTTCACTTTCGCTCCTGCCGCAATGGAAAGGGCTGTTTACTCAGGTCCGTGAATGGTGGCCGCCATGTTGGCTGGGCTAATTTGCATACAGCCGCTCTGATTGGCTGGTGGGCGTGGCTTACCCTGTCTCGGAGAAACGGTTAATTTTAATATTTCGCTTTTATTAGTTTAGATATTGAGTCTAGGGGATGTGTTTTTTAGATCCAATGAAGAACAGGCTACAAATGGAGTCTCCCACCACCTAACTACCTTTATGATAATCCTCTGTCATTCTCCAAAACCCACCTGTCATCTGCATAGACCAAGGAGACAAATTGAATGAGGATGTGATAGGAATCACTGTTCCTACACCTTTCACATCTTTAATGGTGGAGCAAAGCTCATCAATTCCTCTAGGAACACAGTATTAATTCTGGGTTACTCGCTATCTTCCATTATTAGTCTCTCACTAAAAAGAAAACCATTTGGCTGGGAGTGGGGTTGGGCTAGAAAAGCTCAATGGGAGAAAGTTGGGGACATATGTAATACTTTCAACAATTAAGATAAAAAAATAGGATGGATATAATCTTGGAATAAAATAATCCTTTCTTGAGTAAGACTTCTTCATTCTGAGATTATGATAATAACTAGAGGCCTGGTGCATGAATTTGTGCACGGTGGGGGGAGGGGGGGACGGGGAAGAAGGGATTGTGGGAGGTTGGCCAGCCATGGGAGACTGGCTGTGGGAGCTCAATGACCACCAGGGGGCAGCTCCTGCATTGAGTGTCTGCCGCCTGGTGATCAATGCACATCATAGCTACCAGCTGGTTGTTTAGTTTTAACGGTTACTTAGGCAGATGTAGAGAAACTACAATATAGCATTTCATCATTATTTTGTAATCACCTCTGTACATTGTAAGATATTTGTGATGATATACTGTTTATAATAATTCTCCAGATACAAGTTATTAAAAATATCCAACTTCATTTTCTATCATTGCTGCAGCTAAAAATTGAGTTTTAAGAACACTGACCAAAATAGAACTATTATGTTTAGGAGGAATCATTTGCAATGTTCTGGGCTGACTGAAAGACCACAAATACAAAAGCACCCACATCCAGTAGCTGTTTCTTTCCAAGAGCTGGGGGAGGTGAGGAGCCAGGGTCCTCCTGAGGGAAGTGCACACAGGGGGGCGGATGCTGGGCGCTTCCTGCTCCCTGGCCTCACACTCCCCAGGCCACTTGGGGGCTGCAGACCAACAGAAACACTCATGAACAGCACCATTCAAAGACTAGCAGCTATTCTGTGAATAGTACTTAGGAATCACTTTTTTTTTTTTCCCACCCAATAATCTCTTTTCCAGAATTTTAGCACTCATATGAAATTCGTGCATGGAGTGGAATAACTGCAATAATGAACAAAATCCCATTCCTGAATATCATGACTTTGTGCATTCCCAATAAGTACTGGGCATTTTCTCACAGCTAAGGAATGATATAGTTAATCTACCCTAATGAAAGCTCTGGTTCAGATGCCAGCAACCACTATTTTAAGCCACAGGTCAGCATAAATTATCAGTGAGGCAATTAATTTTGATTTACTTTAGCCTAGCTAGAGTAAACCAGGGTCTTTTTTCATGGTCAATGCCAAGAAGAAAAACCACTTCTGAAAATTATACCCACAAATCTTTGGTTTGGAGGCCAACTGGAATATCCTTCTTTTGGCAACTCTCTATCATCCTTCCCATTCCCTTTCTGCTTTCATCTAATTAGGAATAATGTTGGCCATTTCTCACACATGGTTTTCATTGCTAATTTGACATCCGTGTAAACACCAATGAACAAAACAAAGAAGTTGCATTTTATGAGGTTTTGTGGTACAAACCTACAAGTAGCTTTTGAGTTTTTCTTGTTTTGCCTCCTCTGGAAGTAAATTAAATGAGTTATTTGAGGTTTCCATGTAAACGGCTAATGAGATGATGTGTAACTCTTCCCATAAGCTGGGAGAAGTTTAAAAACGCACGAAAAAAATTAGACGAAGAGTCTGTGGAGTTCTTGTGCCAGTATCATTAACAGCTCTGAACACAGTCTGGCAGTTACAAGTCCAGGTTTTAGAGACAAACTCCTCATCTGACTTACGACATATTCGAGCTCGAACCAATTGATTACCCTCTCTAGTCTTGGGATTCTCATTTACAAAACGGAGGGAACCCTAACACCTATTTCCATGGGGATTTGTCAAGATCTTATTAGACAGACACAGGAAAAGCAACTGGCTCAGCAGTATTCCCACACATGTCAGGAGGCTACTCAGTCTTGGTATTTCCACTGGTGTTAGCTCTACGCTCCTGACTCCCACCCAGGTTAAAAATGCAACAGCCATCTGACTGGTAATTCCCACATGAGCTGTTATTTGTGGGTGAAACGTCTGTTGTCCACAGATGGACTTAGATCAGTGGTTCCCAACCTTTTTTTGGCCATGTCCCACCTAAGCATCTCTAAAATCCTGATTGCCACGCCTCTACCCCGTGACATATAATTCTTATTATTCAAAAAGTGAACTCCTATTCGTGTGGAGGAAGCTGAAAAGTCCATTAACTTGATCTAAACAAGTTTCCAAAAAACAGGGCACCCAGGAAAGAGAAAAATAAAAGAATGAAAGGACAGTTGAAGTACTGAGGAAGAAATCACTAAGAAATGGTTAAAAAAATAATAACATGAAAGTGATATGAAATAATAGCAAATAATGTTTCAAAACATATAACAGAGAACTGAAATGCATAAATATGTCACAATATATATTTATATACTGTATATGAGGCTCTGGGACCATAAGAAATGCAAAAAATTCAGTGTTAATAACTCATTCTCGAATTGCCCCCCTTAAAAATCAAATTGCCCCCCACTGTGGGGCATGTGCCCCACATTGGGAACCACTGACCTAGGCAGATATCTATGCCTGGGATCAAAGCCTCTGTTCCCAGGGAAAAGTACTTCTCGGATGCTGCCACGACGGTCTACTGAGGTGAACTCTCCTGACCAGGTAGGCTGGGTGGCGGTCGACGTTTAGGAAGGACAAGTGACTCCAAGTGAATCTAGCACTGGGGTATAGGGGACACTGGAGGCTCTGATTAATGCCAGAGGAGATCTCCAACAGGGAGGGTTTGTTTATGCCATGGATGGCATGCACAGTACCTCGAGAGCCACTTATGATCCACTCTGCTCGAGACAGCCAACACAGATCAGTCACGGCACTCTCACCTGTGGTGCTTATGGATTCAGCCTTAGAACTCTCCTCATCACCACACCCTACAATGCCACCACCCGCCGACAGAGGTGATACATAGCTAGAAGTTGTTATCCTGACTTACATATGCACCACTACCACCACGACCACCCCCCACGCTTACCCCCAACCAATCCACTGATACCTCTACAAATATCCCAATGTAGGCATTTCCTAACTCAATTGGCCCATACTGTGTCCATTTTCAGAGAATTAGGGAGCAAAGATGGCAGATAATAAACATGGTAGCAGAAAGCTATGTCCAAGGCAAGGGCTGTCCCCACTAAGCATACTCCGATAACGGCATGTATTCATAAATACAATTACAAGGCCACCTGCTCATTCACATTTATTTTGGTGTATATGTGGCAACCAGTAGATTAGCACTGTTTAGGAGCTGAGTGGCGCCAACAGCATTCTCCCTCCAATGACTCATCCTTTTAGGCAGTGAAATGCCTTTGGGGGCAAAGTCAATCTATACATGGGCCATCTTTTCACAGAATATATGTCACAAGCTTATAGTCTTCAGGTTTCATGGGCCTTGGAAACTGATTTTATTTAAAGCGGTTTTTCCCTCAATAGGAATTCAATTGAGCTGCTTCTGGACTAAAGGGTTTGATGTTC
The DNA here is from genome assembly GCA_004026665.1 of Murina feae. NCBI lineage: Eukaryota > Metazoa > Chordata > Mammalia > Chiroptera > Vespertilionidae > Murina > Murina feae. The sequence continues at coordinate 42,906 of PVJC01008778.1, read as the reverse complement.
CCTGTTTCCCAGGAGATTGGCACCTGGTAAATGTGTTTGGGTATTTGGCACACACATCTGAGGGCTGAAGAATCATTTTTTTTAATCAAAGGGATTTGAACTTCTTTCTGAGTTAACCCCATGAATTTGTGGATTCTAAAGATACCTGGAAAATTGTAAACTGGGTGTAAATGTTGGGGTGATCCTCACTGGTTTGGCTCAGTGGGTAGATCGTCGGCCTGTGGACTGAAGGGTCCCAGGTTTGATTCCAGCCAAGAGCATGTACCTTGGTTGCCGGCTCGATTCCCAGTAGGGGGCATGCAGAAGGCAGCTGATGGATATTTCTCTCTCATCCATGTTTCTAACTCTCTATCCCTCTCCCTTCCCTGTAAATATCAATAAAATGTATTAAAATAAAAAAATTAAAAAAAAATGTTGGGGTGAGAGATGAAGGCACTGAGGAGGTGATAATTTAAATTTGGTATTAGAGACAATTTCCAAAGCACACAAAGCTACAGAGATTAATATGTTGAATTACCATGTTATCAACCTTTTGCTATTTTGTTTAAACTTTCTCCCCACCTCTTCCTTCTTTAGACTATGGTTTTTCAGATATTTCTCATCCTGTGTTCCCACAATCACTTGAAAAATACATAAGCATAAAAAATGGAAGAAGAGTAAGGGGAAAAATTATTTTCATCATAAATCTTGGGAAATGCCTCATAGAGTCAAAATTGACTAATTTGGTTATTAACATAACTGTAGGGTCTCTTTCTCCCTCTGATACACACACAAACACGCACACACCCAGAGCTAACCTACAATGTTTGAAATATGTGAGTGCTATCAGTCAGAGTGTATATTATTGAATGACACAGTAACGTTTTATTAATCTGGAAGGTCTGAGCCGATACTTCCCAACTCTTTCAGCCACGGGGGCTGTTATAATGTCAAATGGTATACTGCTTTGAATGTTATTATGGTACCTCTGGTGTCCTTAAAATTAGGGGAGAAAAAGGAGTAACAGATAACTACTGTTCAATATGGCTTTGCAATGAATTTGTATTTTACAAGGTCCCCTATGTACCTTCCCACACAAGTTCTACCGCAAACTGGAAATTTACAGGTTATTTGAAAACACACACACACACACACACACACACACACAAACTCAGGGTGTGTGTATGTATGTGTGTTTAAAATTCTGAAGAATGTCACTGTACTTAACTGCTAATGAAGTGTTTCTTGAAGGGGCTTCCAGGCCTTCTGTTGATTTACAACGAGCAGCCTTCATTTGTATGCCAAAAACACGCACTAATCCTGAGCATCAGCTGCTGCCCAGAAATGCATGTGCCCCTCGATTCTGTTTATCCTGCTGGTTTATTTAGCAGAGCTTTTTTCACAGAGAGTGCAGGCCCCCGTTCCAGTCTGGCCAGCCTGATTATCCCAAATCCCTAATTAGTGTAATTAAAGCTTTAATGGATTGCAGCCAGGATATAAACCATGCAGAGCCCCTTTAAACTCAGTGCTTGATGAGTGTGCAGGACTGGTCCATGCCAGAGGGCTTCCTGTTGATGGACTGAGAGCCCTAGACACCTCTGCACCCCAAAGCCAGGCCATTTCTAATGCCCATGAAGCCTCATCAGGTCCGTGCATGCAAACGAAGCCGCCCCCCAGTATCTACAGAGAAGCAGAAGCAGACACGACACCTCTCAGTGCTCCTATGGATGCTAGCCTCGCGGGATTCTTCTTTCCTCATTATGTCCTGGGAAGAAACAAGGCTGACGCCCTAACTAAAATAATTCCAAGCAACCTGGGAGAACCTTTTCAGACCTTGCAGAGCTCTCTTGTCTGAACCCTTCTGAGAGAGGAGTGCTCAACACTTTTCCAATAACCAACCCCACTGGTCTACAGCTTAGACCCCAGTATTCTTAAGTGTCCCTACAGAGTGGCAACTGATCCATTCCTTAATGAGAGCTCACATGACCTAAGCTTCAGACAGATATCTAGAAGTTAATATTAGAGAAGAGATAAGGGAAAAGTATCAATTATTATTATTTTTTTAATCCTCACCCAAGGTTATGAAGTTTTCATTGCTTCTACACAGAGAGGGGAAGGGAGAAAGAGGAACACCCATCTATTGCTTCCCATATGGGCCTGACCAGGGATTGAACCCACCACGTGGGCATATGCCCTAACTGGAAATCTTTTCAGTGCATGGGACGATGCTCTTACCACTGACCCACACAGCCAGGGCCAATAATTTTTTTTTAAAGCCTGTTCAATATGTACTATGCTGTCTTGTAACTACTACTTATCGAACCATCGGGAGTTGTTATCAGTCCCATTTTACAGATGACAAAATTGAGCCTCAGAGACATTGGGTGGTTTGCCCAGGGACCCGCAGCTAATAAAATGCCATAGGAAAGATAACAAACAAAAATGCTAAAGCTCTGTGATGTCCAATCCAACAGCCACTAGCCCTGTGAGGCTACGGAGCACCTGAAATGTGGCTAATGGGACTGAGGGGCTGGATTTAGAATGTTATTTCATTTTGATTAATTTAAATGTAAAGAGCTACCCTATTGGGCAGTGCAAAACAAGAACTCATCTTCACAGAAAGAACCACGGGCCAGTGCCGTGACAGCTGAGAAAGCCTCAGTTACACTCGGTACACTGTGTAAATGGACAGGTTAGCGATCTAGATTTAGGAGCTGTCCCAGGAGTCACCCAAAGGGGAAGAGAGGAGAGAGGACAGGAGGAGCCAGAGGGCTAAGGGCTGAGGAGAGAGCTGTGGGGGAAGAGGGGACATGCCTACAACGCAGACAGTAACTTTGGAGAAAGAGGAGCTCCGAAGTTACTGAGAAGCAGAGTTCTCAGTGTCTATTCTTTTCTACAGTTTCTTGGTTTATAGTTCTTTTTTTTTTTTTCAGGCTTACTAATTTATTTCTCTTATATTTTTAGGTGAGCATTTGGGGAACAAATACATTGCTTGAGACAGAACATCTTTCTTTCGTAATGAAAAAATACATTGATTTAGTCATTGGACTGTTCGGTGCAAAGACATCCTCCCTTTGTGAAAGTCTCCGTGTTTACGTCCTCCAGCCCCGCCGGGCACACTGTGTACAGAAAAAGGTTCACACGGGACACAGCATCACGTGGTTCTCATGCAATGTGCAGGAAGCGGTTCACATGTAATTTTAAACTGTCCGCAAACCCCCTCAATAATGAGGTCCCAAGAATTGCTGAAATAAAAGCTCGGATGCAGGTCCCTGCGGTGAGGGGCACCTGACAATGATTTTCACTCCAATGTCCCCAGCAGTTGCCTATGGGTGTGATGGGGAGGCGGGGGGACGCCTTGCCCCAGGTAAAAAAAAAAAAAACAAAAAACCACAAACAAAAAAAGTCTTCCTGAAGTTATCTGATTCCGTATTTCTTACCGTAACCAAAGCCACTCGGAGGAAAAGTCTCGTCCTTTTCCTTATTGGGAGTGAAAAGTCTGCTCGCCATGCCTTGGCCGTGAGGAATTTCAGTTTAGTAAGAACTCAGACTGGAATGTTTTCCCTTGGAGAGGGTGAGAAAAACCTAGGTCCAGTTTACTCCCATATTCCTTATCTTTGAATTGATAGGGTCTGGAACTCCTACTGACTTCAAAAGGACAAATCTCCGCCACCCCATAGATGGAGATGGGCGAGGCAGAGAGGGAGGCTGGAGGAGGGGTAGTGAGAAAGATACCAGCCAGGCGATAAATCCAGTTAAAACAGAAACCTTCAAAGTTAGTGCTCTGAAAAGCTACTAAAACATTTCCTTTTTTTTTTACACAGGGCTTTGGTAACTACACAGTGCAAACAGCATGAAAATGCACAAAGCAGAATTTGTGAGAGAGGAATTCTTGGAATTAAAATGCACGAAGCGTGCAAACAATGCCAGCGCTGCCCATTAAAACGGGGAAAGATGGAGGATGCCGACGTGAAGCGCCCAGTCTCCCATCCTCTCTCCTGAGAGATGCAGGAAGTGTTTGCAATCGGCCCTTAAATGACAGCCAGCCAGCATCTGCCTTGGTTACGCAATTAACCACACTTTCCCTGGGTCGGCCTCATTCCCTGGGAGAACATGAGGAATTTGTGAGGACGCATTATAGCTTTCAGGATACTGGGGAGCCATTTAGCCGGCAGTTTACCGAATGGGACCCCGTACCTTTGAAAGAGTTAATTCACCTCCTGAGGGTGACCGAGAACATGACTGACTCATCAGGCCTAAAAGGAGGTCATTACCGAATAACGTATATAATTTTTCTTTTCTTTTTTTTTTTTAGTAAGCAAATTGACTTTTTCTGATCTTTTCCCTTTAAAATTCCTACTACCACAATGCAATACATTGCTAACAAAACAAAACAGAAAAGAAAAACAGAAGGTGGCCATAGCTTTTGGACCAGTAGGATAGGTGAGGAGAAAGTTGTGTTTTCTAAGGCCTGACTTATCTCAGTCTCACGGACAGAGCTAGGAGGGCCGGGCCTGGGCAGCTTTGTTGGGACAGTGAGGATGATGGGTGTCTGGCTCTAACATGTGCTAATTATATGCCTGCGATCCAATTTCCCATCTCTCTGGTCTTCAGTTTTCTTGTCTATAAAATGGGCATTTTATTTACTCAGTTATTTATTTCCATTGGTTCCAGAAGAATGAAAAGTGGCTTTCCAGGATATGCAAAGTGAGTTAAACCAGAATGAATAATAGAAAGGGCAGGAGAAGTAAGGCAAAACCAAGGCTGGAGGCGGAAATGGGCTGGGACAAGTTGGAGTGAGAACGCCCTAAGACATCGTTGCTGTGTGCGCCGAATGTTCCTGACAACCCCTGAACACTGGAGAGTTCTGAACGGATGTGAGGAATTGGAGTGGCTATGGAGTGAAGGACTGTGTGCTAGGACTCCATTCAACACGTCTTCATGGGGGTGTGCGGCTAAGGGAGACACAGACAGAAGGGACAGGGTCCCTCCCCTCTGCGTCCTGTCAGTCCCAGGTCCAGGGAGTCTGAGGGAGCCACAGGTGATCCTAAAGTGAAAGGCGGAGGGGAGCAGGAGGTGGCTGGGTATGGCTGAGCAAGGGGCTTGGATACTAAGAACCTTGCCTCCGTAGTTTATGTCTATGGGAATTCTACATGCCCCGGCTTCCAGCCCATGTGTCTGACTCCCTCATGTTTTAAAAATGATGGCCGGGAAAATAGCCTCACGTCTCTTACTAAAAATGGAAAATCCTGCTCACCAGCCAAGGACCTGAGGGGCATGTGGCCAACACTGACCTTGCCATTCGCCCGTAGAGATGTCCTACGTCTTAAAAAGGACTGCATGATAGTAACTTTCATTTTCACACGGGGTTCTTGTAGAATCTTAGCTGTCCAGTCTCGATTCCATCTCATGCAAAACAGTCCCACAGAAAAGGGGCCTCTGAATTTCCCACGAGCACAGGGCTTCCCTGTCATTCAGAATCTGCCTCTGGATGCCATGGAACCCTCTACTTGTGGCAGCGACCAGAGCGCCATTTACTTTAAGGATTTCAGCCAAGAGAGAGGAACCAAGATGGTGGCATAGGTAAAAGCCTGTACTCGCCGCCTCCCTCAACCACATCAAAATTACAACTAAAATACAGAACAACCATCATCCACAACCACCGGAAAGCTGGCTGAATGGAAGGCCTACAACTAGAGAGGTAAGGAAGAAAGCACGCTGAGACTGGTAGGAGGTGCAGAGGCACCGAATAGGCTGATCTGGCACCCACATGAGCCGCTTTTTTAATTGCGAAGGAGATCCTCTCTGCGGAGGCCACCAGGAGGAGCAAGGGGTCCTAGCCCCACACCAACCCCCAGCCCAGACCCCCAGAGCTGGGAAAAGAAATCCCTGGAACTACGGGCTGTAAAAACCAGTACAGATTGGGGCTCAGTGACACAGAGGCTACTGGAGACCCCACTATTCCTCTGAAAAGGCCAGCACCACAAAATGAACTTATAAGGTCCTGCTTCCTCTCAGCTCCAGCACCAGGATGAGGCTTTGGGGGACACAGGCAGCAGGGCAGGAACTTGGGAGCAGCTTTCTCCCAGATGGAGGTACTTCTAGGGATCATTGTTCCTGTGCTGGGACCTCCCCAGTCACAGGGCTGACTGGCAGCCATTTCTGTTTGCTTCTCCCTCGTGATTCCTTAAGACCTGCCTCATCCAATTTATAACCCCACCCAAGCTGCATGCAGCAGCTGTTGCCTACGAATGGCCTGTCCTTGCTCAGGGTAAAATCTCTCCAACAAGCTGCAGCTGCGTCAGGGAGTCCCAAAGCTATCAACAAAAGGCCCAAGACCCAGCACCAGCCCCAGCAGCAGCACCAGCACCAGCCTGCTTCATAGCTGGGCCTCGTCTGGACACTTCCAACCCTGATACAGAGGAGGAATGTGCAGATCCCTCTGTAGCTCCTACTGGGTGGCTCCAGGCAGTGGCTGACTTTGCACCTCCCTGGAGACGCAAGTGCCAGGGGAACACATGAGCCCTAGTTCTAAAGCAAGGATTAGACATAGCACCAGTAACCAGTAAGACGGCAACACCCAGCCATTCCAGCTACATATTCCTGGTGAGAGTTTACTCCTAAGATGATCCCTCCAAGCAGGCCCTATTAAAAAAATAATTACCATCTGCTAGTCTCCCTCTTTTTTTTTTATTTTTTATTAAACTGGTCATTAATTACTGGTAACAACTAATTTTGTCTAAATTTTATTGAGTAATTATAAAATAAACAGGGGAGGATACCAAGCTTCCTGCCTTGCTGAGGGCAGGAACTCTCTATAATGCTACATTTCAAAAGGGCACTGTAATAAACCACCCGATTCCATTTAATATGGTAATTATAATTCTCAAAATTCATCCTTCCTGTGGTTAACGAGTGACTTCTTTCAGCTTAGCTCAGCCTGGCTTCTGCTTGGGTCATTAAATAGCAAGCTAGTTTTCACCCACTGGTAACAATAGATCTTTCATGGCTTATTGCCTAATTAATTGAGGTGCATAATATGATTACTACAACTTTAAAAAAATTTCATATTCTAGGTATCTTCTAACAATACGATATTATTGTAGAGTCATTAAAAATGGAGGGAGTTTAAATGTTTTGATTAGAATAGGTTTATTATTCTAAATAAGGTAAGGTGCAAAGTTTTACTAATGTTTTTCAACTACAACGTTTAGGTTAAAAACATTTGAAACAAGCCATTAATTTAATAACTTGCTCACCCTAAACAAATCATAACTCATTTCTTTTTGCTGCAAAAGTAATTGAGTAATGAATAATGAAAATCACCCTCACTGAAAAGGCAGTAAATATGTTGACTTTATTATTAATACTCAATTTTGGTTAATAAGGCAGCTATTAAATTTGAAACATGATGGACTTGATTTATGGATCATTCAAGAGAACAGGGAAATATTATCTAGTGAATACTAGGTTCTTGCAAGAGAAGATCTGATCATAAAACAATGTAGAATTCAACTGACATTTCAGTTCACATTTTTAGAACTATTTGTGCCTCACATGTTCCTTAAGAGTTCATATGTGTGTCTCCGTGTGCGTGTGTGTGTGCACGTGCATGAGCACATCTGAGTGAGGAAGTGGGGGAGGAACTGACTACAACTTCCTACATCACTCTACATGCTGGTGAATTGGAAATCTCCGGTATTGATTTGGTCATTCTTAGACTCTTTCTAAAAGAAGTTTGTAATAAAATACCATGAGGACATTAGTCACACCTAATAGGTGGTCGGTAGCCTAAGTCTCAAATAAAAACAATTTAGTGATGGTTCAGGGAAAAAAACACACACTCAACTCATTAAATGTAAAGGAGACTAATGGAATTTCCCCCCTCCTATAAGTAGGGCGGCAGTGGATTCTTCAGTTATTCACAGAAGTTATGTTCCATAAAGTTGCTGCAAACACAGAACCAGTGAATACTGAACCACCGTGGTAGCAAGCGACTGGGTTTGCAAAGACATTTAGTGAAATGGCGAATTCACAAATTCTGAGTCCACAAATAATGAGGATTGACGGTACCTTATACTATAGGCTTATGCTGCTCATTCACTCACGTATTCCATTTGCTTATCCTATCTAATAAAAGGGTAATATGCAAATTAACCAGCACTCCATCACAAAGAGGTGGCACCCATAGCCACAAGATGGCAGCGCCCAGTCCTCTCAGCCCTGCTGGAGTTCCCCAGTCCTGGGGTGGCAGCCACTGAGAACAGGCAGTGTGAGCAGCCTGGTGGAATGCTTGCTTCATCCCTGAGGCAATGAGGCAAGTGCTCCGTGCTTGGCTGAGGAGGGCCTCTGGCCAGGCTGGGTGCGGAATGCTTGTGTTATTGCAGGCTGGGCTGAGGGGACCCCCCCTCACCCCCGCTGTGCATGAATTTTGTGCACTGGGCCTCTAGTCTACTATAATTCTTCTTCACTTAGAAGACAACCTTGCCCTCTTACAGGCCCCTCAGGCAATGGCATGGGCCAGAGCATACATACTTTATTTAGTAAAGTCTGAAACATTTCTGGGAATTACTAACTTTCAGAAGAATTGGGAAAGTAATTAGAGCTTCAAGTAATATATATTTTGGGGACATTTCAAGTTCTTGTCAGATATTTCTTTATGTATCTACATATTTCAAAGAAGGGCTTCATTTCATGCTAAGAGACATTAAGGAACATCCTGGGTTTGTATAGCTCCAAATCATTAATGACATTTTTGATATAAACAACTTCACGAAAGATTTCTTGACTGTTACCTTCATGGGAAGGATATTCACAATGTCATCATAGGGTAATGTGTAACACCTCTCTCTAGGAGAGTTAGGATTCAATTAAAATTTTTAGTAGTTGCATTGGGATCTGAGCCAAAGAGCACAGATTGATGACCTTAAAGAATGCTGACCCAAGATTAAAAAACAAGATTTCCCATGGCAACCCAGACTCCCAGGTCCCTTTGGAAACCTGACATCACTGGGCCCACCTTCTTCCACAGCCACGATGAGCTGCAAGTAGAGAAACTGATTCCCACACAGGGGCCATGTGTGTTCCCAAATTCACTCCCTATATTCCCAGCGTCCTGTCAGCTCCACTTACTGAAATCATCTGTATGGCATTCCTGTGTGTTTGAATTTCCTTCTCCTTGGCCTAGAAATACAAAACTTTAGCAACACTTATTCGGCAAATGTTTATTAGATGCCTATTATGTGCCAGATGAGAATAACCAAATAAGCCTCCACCCAATTTGGAGAACCTGAACTAGGTAGAAAAACCAGTATCTCAACAAACACAGGAGCAACAAGGAGATCAATGATTCTCAACTGGGGAAGGGAAGAGATGAAGCTTTAAAATGTACTAAAAGGCCCAGCCGGCACGGCTCAGTGATTGAGTATCCCGTGAACCATAGTTTGATTCCTGGTCAGAGCACATGCCTGGGTTGCGGGTTTGATCTCCATTGTGGGGTGTGCAAGAGGCAACGGATCAATGATTCTCTCTCATCATTGATGTTTCTATCATGCTGTCCCTCCCCTTCCTTTCTGAAATCAATGAAAAAATATTTTTTAAAAATGCACTGAAAAGATTTGGGTTGGTGAGGAATTGTAAGAATTGGATTCCTCCGTGTGTGAATTGGCCCTGTGCATGAGCCACAATGTTAGATGGCATTTGTAGGATGTGTTGACTATGAGAAGGTCACTTCAACTACTTGGATAGGAAAAGTGGGTTCACTTTGGGAAGGTTTTTTTCTTGTATTAAGTTGGACATAGAGGGCCTCTTGCTTTGCTACATGCCCTGGTCATGTGGCTCATTTGGTTGTAGCATCGCCCGTATACCAAAAGGCTGTGGGTTCAATCAGGGCACATATCACATACTAGGTTGTGAGTTTGATCCCCGGTTGAGGTGTGCATGGGAGGCAACCTATCGATGTTTCTCTCTCTCTCCCTCTCTCCCTCTCTCTGCCTCTCTCTCTCTTCCTCACTCTAAAATCAACTTTAAAGAACACACACCCACATACCTTCATGTGAGGATAAAAAAAAAAGATCCTGTGATGGTTGTTGAATGGCTTTAAGTTGTCCTTCAAGGCTCATCTACCCCACAGAACATGTATAGACCCATCTGCAGAGGGGCTAGTTTATGAGCTAATGTGTCATTTTCCTGGGTTTCATAACTGACTTGGTTGACATGTTCGGTTCTAAGGAGGGCCTGGCTCTGCAGGGGTGTGAGCACAGACCTATCCATCGATGCTCAGGAACAGATAACGAACCTGAGCTTCTTTCATATCCTTTCCTGAAACTGGAGCCGTCCCTGACACTGAGCTAACTAGAGTGCAAACGTGGAGCTTTGGTATGTGAGCTGTGTAGAGCTAGAGAAGCCATGAGCTAGTGGAAAGGGCTACTGCACAGCCAAAGAGGTCTTGGAATAGAACAAACTAGCGGGGGGCAGTGTTTCAAGCCCGTCTGATCCCCAAAGAAGAAGCCACCTCCTGGGAACTGTGGCAAAGCATGGAGAACATTCACTGCTGGAGGAGAGAGTTCCTACAGCCTGGGTGCTTTTTGCTGTAAGTAATCTCATGAACACAGTATGTGTGATCTATAAAAGTTTTGGATAGAGGTAATTTCAGGATGGTTAGTGAACTCAACAGCACCCAGGACTCAGCTCCATCTATTTTTCTCTTCTATCACCCCTCGCATGGTGGATGCTCATCTCCTGGTTACAAACAGGCTGCAGCATCTCCCATTATCACAGCTTTACATGGAGTCACAGGCTTAAAAAAAAAAAAAAAAAAGAGGAAATTTCCCAAAATGCCTTCCTTCCCCCCTGCAAACAAGCAGTTTCCCCTCATGTTTCATTGCTAGAACTGCATCACATTATTAACCGTACATCAATCAGTGGCAAGGAGAATGGATTTCCACCCTAAGCTGCTACCACGGTGTCTGATTCAGGTCTGGGGTGAAACTTAAGAATCTGCATTTCTAGCGAGATCTCAGGTGTTACCAATGCTGTTGGTCTGAGAACCATGGAGCTTGGACTATTCAAGATTTACTAGCTGAACAAACTTAGGGCCCTTCCAGCAAATGAAAAGGGGAGGGAAATCAGCAAGATCTTTATAGCACAGATGATGTCTGCTGAAACACTGGTTAGGGTATTTGCAAGTGGAGTGCTTGAAGGAGACTAGCAATTTACGTTCCCAGTTTTCTAGCTGGAAGCTAAAACCAAGCAAATTACTTAAAATCCCCAGAAGGGCCCTGACCGGTTTGGCTCAGTGGACAGAGCATCGGCCTGCAGACTCAGGGGTCCCAGGTTCAATTCTCCTCAAGGGCATGTACCTTGGTTGTAGGCACATCCCCAGTGGGGGCTGTGCAGGAGGTATCTTATGGATGTTTCTCTCTCATCGATGTTTCTAACTCTCCATCCTTCTCCCTTCCTCTCTGTAAAAAAGTCAATAAAATATAAAGTCCCCAGAAGGTGAACTAGAGATTTTTAAGCTATGATCAGCTTGTACAAGAGAGAGTTATATTTCCTGAGTACACCAAGTGGTGTATTACTGCTGAAGATTGTGTCAGTCGCTGATGCTGTCCCTAAGAATTCCTGGCTCTCCAGTTTCCAGTCACACAGGAGGGCGTGGCCACGTGATTTGATCTGGCCAGTGAAATATGCGTGGCACTGATGCACAGCGACATTTTTCTTGCTGTAGTGAGTCTAGAATGTAAACCAAGGTGAAGCCTTCCTCAGACTAGGTGCCTGTGTCACTAAAATGAGCAGAGCACTCCCAATAAGCAAAAAAGAAGCTTTTGCTAAGTCACTGAGATCTGGAGGTTATCTGTTAAAGCAATATAATCAAGCCCATCCTGACTAATAGAAATATATAAAATTTTTATACCACATTTATACCCTTTTATTCTTTTAGCCCAAATGCCCCCCCCCCTTAAAAATATTATTGATTTCAGAGAGAAAGGGAAAGGGGGAGAGAGAGAGAAATATCAAGGATGAGAGAGAATCATTGATCAATTGCCTCTTGCTCTGCGGATGGAGCCCTGACGGGGAATAGAACTGTGACCTCCTGACCCATAAGTTGATGCTCAACCATTGAGCCACTCTGGGTGGGCCAAACACCCCCTTAAAAAATACTAATAATCTTCAAGCCCTGGCTGTTACATTTTCATCATCACTCCAGCCAACATTTTTCTTGTGTGGATGCCAATTCCAATTATAAGAAAATCACAAGGCTCAGTGCTTGATGATTGTATAATGGGCCGTATATATTAATATCACTTTGCTGATTAGATCACAGTCTTGGGGATCAGAGATCACGTCCAAGCATGTTTTGTATCCTCTTGTGAAAAGGAAGAAAATCAGCAGCTCACAGATAGAATCTAGCTGAAGAAGGGCACAGTCAATATTTTACAGTATTTGAACTTTTCCATTTATTATTTATAGTTATGGAGTGCATTCTGCCTGCACAGAGTTATATTTGAAATTTAAGAGCAGAGTTGCAAGCAGCCACGGGGTCGCTTAATTAATTACTGTAGTTTTTAGCACCTCTGGAAATTTCCATTTCTCCGAACAACTGGACTCTGTATTGGCCTGTTCATGACATCTTCTCCAAATGGACTAAGGAGTGGAAAACAGTGGTGATAATTTAGGGGAAGAAACTAAACTGGTGGGATTTAAAATGAAATGTGCTAAGCTCACATTAAATTTCTGCTTACAGGCGGGCGATGGCATTAATTGTTGAAAAGGAATCCTCAAGCATGTTTCGAGTTTCATGAATCTCAGTAATTGGAATCGGGAACTAGGTGAACTCGCCTGGCCCTGCCCGCCTGCCTTAGGTGCTTGCTTTCAAACTTGCACAGTGTCATAAGCCTTAAGAGCAGGTGGACACAATAAGAGACACAGCCCCGGGTCATGGGCCACTTCAAATATTCAACATGGGAAGGTGCACTACCCTATGAGATGGGTTATCCAACTATACTTTGCAGAATTACAACTTTGGCGCTCTCAGGAGAGAGCAATATTTTGGACCTTATTTCAAGCTGTGACTAGCAACTGAAATGGGAAAGTTTGCAGGGATAAACCAATAAGAAATGAAGATCTTTAGTCAATCATGCTCACACCTGTAATGAGAGTTTAAAGAAAACTCTATCATTTCATTTGTCAAAGCTAAATGCATTTAGTAGGTTGGGGTCATCTAAGAATCTGCACTTCTTCCAAGTTCCCAGGTGGTGAAGATGCCACTGGTGTGAGAACCATTGAGCTTAGCTGCAAACTCGTCAGCAGTGCCCTAGAGTGCTGTTGGCTGCCTATGTTGTTGTCCAAAACGTAACCACCAGCACTAGATAGAGCAAGTCTGAGGGCACATTCCGTGATAACAGCTGAAGTAACGCCAACTTTGCTGCTGAAAGCACACACAGGTTTGAGTGAAGTCTCAGAAAAGAGGGGTGACAGGGTTACATGAGGAAGGAGAGGGCTCACTTTTGTGCTGTCTGTGGGAGCACTCATGAGGACTCAAACTCCAGGGAGCTCAGGAGGGCCAGGGCTGCCAGTGCTCTGATCTTACCCATGTTTTCATTAAATTATTAAAAATGGCTCATCAGTTGGAGAGCTGTATGCTGGAAACAGGCTCTAACTCTAAAGACCGCTAAATGGCACTGCATATGCCAGTAGAGGAAAACGCACTCCTTGCTTCAACAGTTGAGCTTACTTTCTGTGCCTTTGTGTAGCTGCCTGCCCCTTACAGTCCTCCTTGATGCTGCCTTGAAAAAGCCAAGTGAGTGGATGCATCTCAGGTGTGAATGCCTTAGGGGAAGTGAACACCTCCTCACCAAAAACCCCTGGCCCTGACCTAAGACTTGTCCGCAGGTTTGTGAATTATAACCAAGAGTGAAGACGTTATGGTGATGTTTTCTTATACCGAGTCCTTAGTGTTTAAAAAACTTCAGCCTCATTTTGGCAACTGATGCCTCGTGGGGAGCAAATCTCTTCCATCATTAAAACTTCATCAAGTAATAATTTTATTACCATTGTTGACATAAATAACGGCAGGAACCAAGTGCGGAGTGACCGATTTGTTCCTGATATCTCCAGGGGGTAATGATTTAGCTCTGATCTATAAAACCGGGACAACTATTTATTTGAATGGCAAACAGCATGTCAACTACCCACTTGGGTGTGTTTTAATTTGCTTTAGGGTTAGCACATTCCATAGCTGAATATATAAGCAGGTCTGTTTCGAAAAGGTCTCACCTAACAGTTACGTCTGAATGATGATGTGTCATGTGGCATGTCAAATACTTTGCTTTCCTCTGCTTCTCTCCCCCTCAAGACACCCCAGACATATTCTGAGCTAAAATGAAATTCTGCTAAGGTAGGAAAAAGGGAGGGGGACACATGTATGAACATGAAGGTACCTGCTCACCTGTAGTCCACAGGGAAGTGCCTCAGTATCACGGGACACATTTTTCATTAATGTCCCCCTGCCCCCAATTCTTCTACCAATAACGAAATGAGATACAGCCTGCTAAGGAAGATGACCATGATATAATGATGGAAGAGGAAATATAAGGTTTAATACAGAGTGGTCTAAATACCTGTAAGTGGAAAAAAGCAGAAATGATCGCTTTAATTAATCTCCTGATGTAAAACACAGCTGCAGGAACGTTGGCAAGTGTCTCCAGCCCGTTTTAAATTTGTGACATGAAATCATGCCATTTAATTAAGTCTTCATGCACAGAAATATATTTTACTTCCTTTTTTTATGGAATATCCGCATTTAAAGCTTTCTATGTATGTGTGTACACGCTTTATAAATTACTTGAAACGGGGAGGGGGAAATCTGACGACTACTAACCAGCAGGCACAAGGTACCAGTTTCGGTTTCCATAATGAAATGCCTTTTCGGTGGCCTCCCATCGTGGTGTGAACTAGCTGTAGGCCAGTAAACGAGTCTGGACAGTCATCCGATCTCAGACTTGGTCCAAAACCCAAGGAAAAGGACCTGGCTCACAATCCCTGCTCTGTTTACCAGACTGTAAGCAGCCAGGCTGCCGCTGTGGCATGGAAAGGCCTCTGGGCTGCCCCTTCCCCCTTCAGCCTGCACGGCTTGCTTTTCCTAGGAAAACACGGTCTTAGGGAGCCCTCTGCAGGCCGGAAGCTTTGTAGGCGCTTACCAGCCCAGTGCCTCTTGGCATGGCGGTAAAAGGGCACTCATCACAGCTCATGGGAAAGGTGTTTGTCACAAGGGCAGGCCGACACTGATTCTACCTAAAGACTCACTGAAAACATAACACGTTCGACAGCTCATTTAAGGCGCGCTGCCTCGATGGGAAAGTTTCCACAGACCCCTGGGAACACAGCGCACGTGCAACACACTGCAGAGTGTCTGGGACAGTACCGTAATCACTGTCATCACAGCGATTCTTAAGATTATCCACGAGGCGCATGGGGCTTGGGAGAGTTGGCTTAGGAACTCCAGTTCCTTGCACATGTGGGCTTTCGAGGCCAGGATCCTGGGAAGGAGAAACTGGAAGGGAGCTACGTGGACAAACGCCACGACTTCTCGGCCAAGTTTTCATTCTAATGAATGAAGCGTACGCCTAACAAAGCTCAGAGACTTTCTCAAGTGTGTCAGGGATGTTTGTGTGACTTTCCACAGGGCATTTTATAGTGCGTTTTCAGCTATTTTGGATGGAGCGACTGGAAATCATACTGACAGAAATCTAGATGTAAAGAAATGTGAGGGAGCATGCTGCAGACAGAATGAAATAAAACATGGTTTTGTTTTCATTTAGCCAGTATTTCTCAAACCACATTTTATGCTGGTTATAAAATATTCCTAAAGTCAGCAAAATAACCAACAACTTTTAATGGGAAATTTTTTTTCATCATATTTTCAGGTCGGCAAAAGTACTAACAGCTTTTAATAGTGGGCGATTTTATTTTTTCATAATAGTAGTCAAGGGAGTATTAATTTAAAAGAGGAAGTATTTGGCCAAAATATTTCCTTTTTACCGAGTTTAATTTGTGTCAAGAGAACCCAGAGATACATGCTTGTAATGACTCAAAGGGGCCGGGGCTGTCCCCTCCAAGGTTCTCTCCCAGACAGGAAAACAGTCTGGCCTCCAGCCACCTGGAAGCCAGGATCCTAGGAAGATGATATAATGATGAAACAGAAGCTGATATTACATATGATACAGTTTCTTTCCTCAGGACTTTTAACCAGTTAACGGGATCTTCTGAAAGACCTGTAGAGAGTTAAGGGGAGGCAGTGGTCTGGGACAAGGACCGAGGCTGCCGTTTTCTGCAAATCTCTAGAGAATTCTCAGGGGTTCCCTGGGGACGCTGGCGACAGTCTGACTGATCAACCGTGTAGTATGTTCTAAGGTCATTTAATACAGCTGACGGCTGCTTTTTCCAAGGACAGGCATTGAGTGTTGAAGGTTTTCCTCATCTCCTCTACTCAGCAGTGTAGACAAAACCGGCAGGTTCGTAAAGTAATGTCAATAAAGTTTGGGTTCCAGGAAAACAACCCTTCCAAATGAAAACCCCAAATCAAAACGGTGCGTCTCCAGCTCTGTCAGAGTTCAGACACAAGTGCTCTCAGCAAGAACTGTAGACTCGAGCAGTTGCTGGCGCCTGTGGGATGCTCTCCACACCCTGTCCCAGCCTCACGGAGCCCAGAGTCAGACACCACTCTTCCCGCCTGGCATAGGCTGCCAACCTCAGCCTCCTTCCTTGGGCTCATCTCCCTCGGGGAGGCTGTGGCCCTGGGAACTACATGCTTCTCAGCAGGTGTTGGCCTGGCACTGCCAACATTTACAGCCATTCCTGGCACCCCTTCTCCCCGCAGCCCCCATGCCCGGGCCCACCGAGAGGGGACTGGTGATGGGGATTAAGCCGAAGGTACTGCATATCTCAGCACAGGGAAGGAAACAGACACTGCACTGGCATGATATAGTGGCTGAACCTCAACCCAAGAAAGCTCTAGACCGAATTTTGAACACCAGGAGACTGAGGGGAGGGGATGCAAATGCAACACATCTGGGCGGGATGGGCTCATCGGGGTTCATGGGAGAAACAGGATGAAATGAGTCAGTTTGGTCCAAAGTGCCACTTAAAATTCACCCCCAAATTATGCTGGGAGTCATTCCTGAGCACAAGAAGTGCCTTCTTCACCTCATCCTTGTAGGATGGGAGTGGGAGGGCTGGGCTGTTCTGGTCACTCCCACGGTCTGTCCAGGTAGCTGTTTCTTAGCCTCATGGGCCCGAAATCACACTGCCCACCATCTGCTTGCAGTCAAAGTGGTCTGACAATTAGGTATTCAGAAATGAAACATTTTATGGCTTTTTCACTACAAAGCAAAAAGACTTTTTAAAAAATCTCTTGTAAAAGGTAAGAGAATGAGAACAGAATGAATTAGCTATTCTGTTGGAGAAGCCGGAAAGAGAAGTCGTATTTTCAATGATTATTTAGACACGATGTCATCTGACAATGGAAAGAGGCAAGAGGTGGTAAATGTTATTTCCATTTGCTGTCATACTACCAACTAACACGGGTGCCATTAAAAGTGTCTTCTCGCCCTAGCTGGTTTGGCTCAGGGGATAGAGTGTCAGCCTGTGGACTGAAGGGTCCCAGGTTCAATTCCAGTCAAGGGCACATGCCTGGGTTGTGGGCTTGATCTCCAGTAGGGGGCGTGCAGAATGCAGCCGATCAATGATTCCCTCTCATCATTGATGTTTCTCTTTCCCTTTCCCTTCTTTTCTGAAATCAAATAAAAAGATACATACACACACATACATGTATACACACACACACATATGTATATATTTTAAAGTGTCTTCTCACTTTCATGGAGCCAGTAAGGTACCAGGCACATTCTCCAGGTAAACCTGCAGGTTTAACCTGCTTTCTGCTAAGACAGGGACAAGCTCAGCTCTAGGTAAAACATGATCCAGAATCGCTCTGGACACCAACACCACCAGCCACCACGGACACAGTACTTTACAGACACAGCAGGGCTACCTAGAAAGTGACCAGACTGCGTTTAAGACAAATGCCAGGACACAACTAAAAAGGCGGGCTCCCCTCCTCACCGCTGCCACCTCAGGGGCCACGGGCACCTCTCCACGGTGCTGTCATTTCATTACTCAGAAATATTTTAGACTTCCTCTTGAAAACAACTTTAGAAAACACTAAGGATATCACTGAGGGTGAAAACTCACTATCATGAAGGCACCAAAGGTCATTTGTCATCACGTCTGGAGAAAAAGGCGGAGGATTCAACCTCCAAGACTTCGAAGAGAAAAACACACACGGGGAACTCACCCAGAGCAAACCAGGGAGGCTGAGGGGGAGTGTGAATCTCTTATGCGGCCTGGAGGTGGCTTGTGGAGGCCATTCTGAAAGGCAGCCATCATGTGGTGTGAGAAATGGGACTCATTGAAATGGACCTGCAAACATCACCCAGTGTGACG
This sequence comes from Murina feae, assembly GCA_004026665.1. Classification (NCBI taxonomy): domain Eukaryota; kingdom Metazoa; phylum Chordata; class Mammalia; order Chiroptera; family Vespertilionidae; genus Murina; species Murina feae. The sequence goes on along the minus strand of PVJC01008778.1, from coordinate 24,423 downwards.
CTTTAGGAGACAACAGTCATTTGGATGTACACATTCTGGTGAGAGAGGAGAGAGAGGAAAGAGAGAGAGAGGGAGAAGGAGAGGGAGAGGGAGAGGGAGAGGGAGAGGGAGAGAGAGAGAGAGTATATGCCCATCAGAGGAGTCCTTAACAATCATGGTAACTTCTCCTATGTCTGGGTGAACTCGACAGAGGTCCCCTAAATGCAGATCATATTTATTCTGGCAGACACTTGGTCGTCTTTGACATTTTCATGGAGTTGCCAGGTCAAAGACTTGGGTGGATTTTTCTGTCAATTGAATCAGATAATGCCCGGGTCTCCTAGAAGTTGAGGGGGGCAGGGGAAGGGAGAAACAGGGAGTCTGACACCCACGCTACTCCCAAGTGTGGGCTCTGTGATGAGTAGCTGAGGTTGCTCCACAAGTTCCCCGAGACAGCAGCCACAACCCTCTCCTGTCAAGAATTTCTCGTGGAATCCCTATCCCAGTGCTCTCCCCAGAGCTTCTATTTCTACTGTTTAGTATGAAAATGAATGACGAAGCCCCCTCTATTAGGAGGGTCCTTTAGCGACACAGTAAACGGTACATGGACTCCAGAATCATGCTGTGTGTCGCGAATCCCAGCCTGACCTACGCCCTGTGTGACCGTGGGCAAGTTTCTCAACATCTCTGTGCCTTAGTGTCTTCATTTGTGCAATGGGAGTAATAGGATTGCTGTAAGCAATAAATGATATGATATAAAGTGCTTGAAACAGTGTCTGGCATATGCACACACGCACACATACATCTCTATATACCAATATGTGCTCAACAAATGTAATACAGTAGTTTTACTATCATAGTACCACATGTTGTGTTCTACAAGTAGTGAAATTTTAACGCCCTTTTCCTGTACTGCCCCCTCCCCCCCCAACTAAACTATAAGACTGCTGAGGGGTAGGAGGGAAGGAACCATGGTCTCTTACATAGAATCATCAATCCATATTTCTTGTAAGAATAACACTCTCGCAAGACTATCTATCTATATATATATTTTTAAAAAGAACTATAGAGAGAAGTAACAAAAAGAAAGAATTCACAGCAGTGAGTTTGGGAACTCTATTTAAGTAAGAGGTCCTCAGCACCTTTTAAATCATTCCTAATGCTAATGAGTATTCTATAAGAATGCCAGAACCAATTCTGGAAGTAAGAGTTTCTTCCCAGAATCAATTTTCAGGGGCCCTACAATGAAAACTTCTCATGTTACATGCTATTGATAAAATGAAATAATAATTGGATCTACAAGGCCCACATGCAACATGAGGTCATATAACTTCATGTCAACATGTTTACGTATTATCTGAACAGTTCACTTGTGTAGACTTAGTCATATATTTACTGAAAAGCAACACAGACTTGCACCAAACTGTATCAGATGGTATGTGACCGCTACACTTAACATGTTCAGATTATTTTGAACAGAGGGATTTATTTTCTTCTCATAGCTTTTGGGAGTCTGGACCTATCTGGTTTCAGTCAGGCAGGTCTTTGGCCAGCATTTTCTGGTACATTTGAAACTGTTGAACAATGAAAAGTAAAAACACGTAATTGCCAGCGCTGCTTAAGCCTGATACAGATATAAACACAGTTAAGAGCTCTTTATTTAGGTTTTGCTTTATCATTCTTAACTTTCATAGTCATGTTGAATCACAATGCATTAACAAATTTTTATTAGCTTTCCCAGTGGAAAGCCAGTTGCAGGCAAGGGCTTTTATAACAATCACTAAAGAACGTCGCAGTTGATTTTAGATTTGCCTTCTAACACATAAGGAAACAGGATTGTTAAAAGCTTGTTTTTGTTAAGGTCTAATTTGGTATGCTCTGACGTCCACTAATTCTTTCCTTCGATCTTTGCTAGCCCTCTCCTCCGTGCTGTGCAACTCTCTGCCTTAACCATCCTTGAGTCATGGTCTCTGAACAGACGGAGCACATGGCAGTCAGCAGCACCAGGGCAGGGCCAGGATGCCCCTGGAGGCTCTTAATCTAAGCATGGGCAAGGAGTGGGTGCTCAAGATTCGATTTAAACCAGCAGCTCAGCTTTCTTAAAACTCGTCCCTCTGATCTCTTCTTCAAAACCTATAATAAAGCAGTCTTCTAGGAGCCAACTCCATTGGAGGAGCCACTACATTCTGCTTTATGATTTACTTAGTGGTTAAAATATTGCTCTGTGATTTAGGGTCAGGTGGCTCCAGTGGGCAGCCAGGCATTGCAGAGTGGCCTGTGGGACGCCCAGCGTACTGTGTGCTCTGACCAGCAGGGGGAGGGGCAGAAGTGGGAGCTGGCTGGCCAGGAGCCCCTCCAGCAGCTGCAGGCAGCAGGAGAGGCAGACAGCAGGAGGGCAGGGTGATCTGCAGACTTCGATGAAGACATTCACTACAGAGTGCGCTGCCGATCACTACACAGTATATTAACCACGGAAGTTCCTCAGCTCAAACTCCAGCTCCTTGACTACAAGCAAAGGTTTGCAGGGCGGAGAGTGCAGTGCCTAAGAGTGAGTTCGGGTGTGAACTGTGTGATCTTGGGCAAATGATTTTAACCTCTTGGGCCCTAGTTTTTGAGGTTTGTGATACCTGCACACCAGAGGGATACTGTTAAGAATTAAACGAGATCAGGCATATAAAGCTGTTAGCAGAGTGCACAACGAACCCAATATTCAATAAACGGCAGCATTATTATTATTATTCATGAGACAGTGTAATAGACATTTTTAAAAAATCATATACTGTACATTTTTTAAAAGCCTGTAAAGATGCACACCAAAATACCAACAGTGTAATCTCTGAGTGATGAGGTTACAGAAAATTTCCCTTCTAGTTGCTTTTTTCTTTATTTTCTATAATGAATGTATGTATTACTTTAAAAAATGTTTTTGTTGATTTCAGAGAGGAAGGGAGAGGGAGAGAGAGAGAAACATTAATGAGGAGAGAGAATCAATCATTGACTGGCTGCCTACGGGGCACTGAATCCACAACCTGGGCATGTGCCCTGATCAGAATTGAACCGTGATCTCCTGGTTCATAGGTTGGGCCACCCGAATTACTTTTTGATCAGTATAAAGGTATTATAATACTAAAGGGCATCTTACATGAAAATAATCAAGAAACGGCTACAAAGAAGAACAAGATGAGAAAATGTTCCCGCGAGCCTGATACGTGTCCTTTTGGATGGCCTCTGGCACACTCTGCCTGTCCTCCCTTTCTCCCAAGAGGAACATGTCACAGGTGGCCACACTGATGTTAATTAAAAAGGGCACATCTGCAGTGCTACAAAGATGGCAGCACAACATACAAACGTTCATTTTTGATAATTCTCTTGGTTGAGATAATTTAAAGAAAAAGGGAAGATCAAACTTTTCTTCAGTTTGAAGTAGCATAATCTTATGTCTGTGGTGAGACAGGGCTGAGAAAAACACTGTGCTTGATAAGCCATCGTAATGCAGTGCTTGATGACACGTCTCGCTACGTAAAATCAGACACGATCTTCTATAATGCAGGTGGCAAGTGGCACAGGTTACAGTCTTCCTCATCTCTGAAATCAGCCTGTGACGCTAAATGATATTTAAGATTCCCAATTTGAATTAGACTTTTTTTTTTAAAAAGGAAGACTAAAAGTGCATGTTTCAGTCACACATGGTCTATTCCAAACCATTTTAATATGTATCCATTTACTGCAAACTCATCTTTTCTTTAAATAACTACAGCTAGAACTAAATCATGACCAAAGATGAAAAACGAAGTCTTTCAAGATGTCACAATGAACTTGGGGATAAAATATTTAACAAGATTTCTCCTTCGCTCTCCTGCAAACCTTCTAGCTGATGAATTTAGCACCATTTAAAGCAGTGGTTCTCAACCTTCTGGCCCTTTAAATACAGTTCTTCATGTTGTGACCCAATCTTAAAATTATTTTCGTTGCTACTTAATAACTGTAATGTTTCTATTATTATGAATTGTAATGTAAATATCTGATATGCAGGATGGTCTTAGGAGACCCCCGTGAAAGGGTCATTTGATCCCCAAAGGGGTTGCTACCCGCAGGTTGAGAACCAGTGATTTTTAAAGGATGATGATCTGGAAGGCTATTGAGAAAAAAGATTATTTTCTTCTAGCTTTGAAGTTTACATACTAACCTACATTAATTTTTTTTTTACTTTTTGTTATGCTGATATTTTTAATATTCTGTATAAATGAGAACATGCTGAGTCAGAGATGTGGAAATCTGACCTATAAGATCTGGCAGTGATGACTTTCATTCACTGTTACCAGGATAGACACTCTTAACAACCCAGTGATGCAACTATTATTACTTCTACTAGGGACCTGGTACACAAAATTCGTGCATGGGGGAGGGGTCCTCAGCCCAGCCTGCCCCCTCTCACATATTGGGAGCCCTCAGGGGGTGTCGTACTGACGGCTTAGGCCCGTTCCCTGCTCCCCTTGGGGAGTGGGTCTAAGCCGAAGTCTGGCCTCCCTTTGTGGCAGGCCACCAGGCTAATCAGGGGAAGAAGCCACCAGCCCCATCACTCCGCTGCTGCAGCCATTGCCAGTCACCACAGCCACCAAGGTGTTTTCATCAACACGGACTCCAGTCCCTTCACCATGAAAAAATGACAACTTTCTTTAGGCATTTTCAAGATATGACATTTCTTTCTGTCTTTTTTTTTTTTTAATCCTCACCTGAGAATATGTTTCCATTGATTTTTAGAGAATGTGGAAGAGAAGGGAAAAACAGAGAGAAACATCAAAGTGAGAGGAACACTTTGATTGGTTGCCTCCTACATATACCCTGACCTGGGCCCCTGCCAGGGAGGAGCCTGCAACCTAGGTACATGCCCTTGGTCAGAACTGAACCCAGACCCTGCAGTCAGCAGGCTGAGGCATTATGCACTGAGCCAAATTGGCTAGGGCAGGATATGACATTTCTTAGCCCTCCAGCAGCAGACCTTCATTTTTTTGCTCCTAGATTGCCTTTTTAGATTCTTATTACCCAAGTTACTAAGAATATTACCAGTGGCATACAGGGAGCTTAGCCAATGAGTGGTAAGAAAAGGTGTTTCCTCTGTAGTTCACTCTGATCACCGACTCCACCCCTGCCCCTCCAATTCCAGCTCCACCCCTGCCCAGGCCTGCAAGCTCTGGCCAAGGCTACAGACCTGGGCAGGGGACTCCCAGACCCCTGCGATTGCAGGCTCTGCCCCTGCCCCTCTGATCGCTGGCTCTGTGGAGCCCAGGCCCCTGTGATCTCTGGCCTTTCCCCTGCCCAGGCCTGAGGCCTCTGGCCCAGGCCTTGTGCCTGGGTAGGGCACCCTCATTCCTCTCCGATCACCAGCTCTGCCCTTGCCCATGCCTGAGGCTTCTGGTGAAGGCCTTTGGCCTGGGCAGGGGACCCCCAGCCCCCTCTGATCACCTGTTCCACCACTCAGGCCCCCTGCCTCCCCCTCCACCTGCCTGGCTAACAGGCCTGACCACTTCAGTGGCGGGGCTGAGCCGGACTGGGCGCTGCCATCTTGTGGCTATGGGGGTGGCTATATTATGTCTATGGGGGAGGTCATCTTGTGGCTATGGGTGACGCCATCTTGTGGCTATGGGGGCAGCCATCTTTTTGATGGAGTGACACCTAATTTGAATATTATTCTTTTATTAGATAGGATGTTCCAATAAGGGAAAGGGGGCTCAGAGATGTCAAGACGTCCAACAATGATCTAGGTCCTATAGGATAATCTGGGATTCTAACTCCAAAATCCATGAAGCCACTCCTCATCCTTCTACAAATGTAAAAAATTCTAAAGTGAATATCAATTTAAAAAAGAGGTAAACATCCAATCATTTGGTAGAATTATTTTTTCTAAGTTTATAATACTATGCTCTTCACACTTAGAAACCTTCAAAAGCTGTAAGAGCTCATTCTGATCTGAATAAACGAATACTGTGGGGGCCTTTGCAATCTTAGGAAGAAATACCTTTCCTAATATTCACTGATCACCAGGAGATGATTCAAAAACTTCCCTGTTTTGTCTCGTATTTATCTCAGCTCAGATAACTTTTCTGGGGAGAGTCTTATTTTTAATGATTAGACTTATATCCTTTTTTATGCCTTTCCTCTTGCTTCCAAATTGGACTATTCAGAATCTCTCCTTTTCCTTTGCTTTGTATTCCTAGATTATAAATCTCCACAAACGATTCCATTTACTTCCCTATCTTCTCTAATTAACATGTTTTTAGACCATCAATAAAGTTCAACATAAGCAATCAACTACTGAAATTCAAGTCCCCAGTTACCCATCACTATGACATTTTTCCCCTTCATTTGTTTATCACAAGATCCCAGCCACATTCCAGTGAAATGAGCTTTAGGGGTTAATTGGGGGGCTCTGGCCGCCGTGTACAACGCTGTTCCTTTGGAAAGCGCACTATTTTCCAACCAGCTGATTTATAAATAGACATTTGGAGTCCAACCCATTAGTAAGTTAGGAGCTGCCTGTAAATGGGAAGTGCATGAAATAGAAGTTGCCTTTTCTGATTGGGTTAGCATTCTGTGGCTATGCTATTCAAAGACTTCTCACATACTTGAAAGTCACTAGGCTGGTCCTGGTATTGTTCCCATGTGCTAACAAAGAGCTCCGCCCAGTGCTGCTGGTACCAGGGCCTGTAGGTGGATTCCCAGGCACAGAAACGCCCAACACACGCAGGAGCCAAGAGGAGTCCCCGCTGCCATTTCAGTTCGGTAAAAAGCAGGAACACAGAAGCAGAACTGAGACCAAATAATCACCTTTCCAGAAACACCATGTCCATCCCTTGAAACTCTGCCTTCTTTCTTTCACATGACACCTTATTTTGGACTGGGTGGTGTGGCAGCTGTCTACAAAGTTTCTGCTGTAATTCCAAAGAAGACCCTTAGATGGAAGAACTACAATGGAAAACTTCATCACAAAGCTCTCAGTGGCATACGAAAGGAAAGGTCATCACAATCCTTTCTTGTCTGTTTGTCCTTGGCTATAGCTTCTGCTCCAGGAGCTATGAACTTGATTTGATTCCACAAACATCGACGAAGTCCCTACTTGGGCTGGCACTGCGGGTAATCACAGGTTAGGCACTAAAACAAACCCGAATCTCTCACCTCAAGGAGTTTACAGTCCAATGGGGGAGAGAAATACATACAAAACTGACTCTAATTTGAGGCAAGTGTAAATATAGCAAAGCAATTAAATGTCCCCTTCAAACACGTCAAAATTTGAAATTTCACCTTTTTCTTTCAGTAAACATACTCACATTCTCACTCCTGCCATTTGTCTTTACTCGTGGCCCCAAATGCTCCTGTCAAAGTCGGCTAAAGAAGAGCAAATGCTCCTTAGAATGCTCTCCAGTCAGTGGTGCGTACCATCCAATTCACAGCTAAAGAGACATGCAGGGCAGCCTAACTTTGAATTCCGACAGAGAAGGCAAAGATAAGAAATAAGCATTAGCTGACTGATAGCTACTAACAATATTTTCCCAAAATGATCCTCTGAGGGCTGAGAAGAACTGATTGACATGTAAGCTCCAGAAAACCAGAACTGCTTCTAAATTTGGAAAAAATTCTACAGTAAAATCTCTCCCTAACCCTCCTTTGGGACTCTCCAGTTTACTAAAAACAACAACACATGAATATTATGATGTTGTATGTTTAGAGAAAAGTACAAAAAAAAATAGGTAGTTTGGCTATAGATTTTCTTCCCTGGGTAGAGAAGTTTTGATCTCTGAGTCACATTTATGACAATGGAGCCATAGTTAACTACAGATTCTTTATGGCATGGTGCTTGCGGATATACTGTATTTTTGCACACTTGTGGACAAGATGTTGACTTCATTTTACAACCAACATCTTGTCCACATCAGGGGAGCTTTCTCACACAGACACGCATACCATGTGGACTACCTGCTGAGTTCTGGCAAGCTTGGCAGACTGCAGAGCATAATGGGAAGTTGGAGTGGAAAAAAACCTTTCTGGGAATTTTTTAAGTGGTTAAAAAAGGGAGGGGGGCAGGCCGTTTCCTAATGTCCCATACTGTGAGTTGGCATGGGGAAGATAATCCAGGAAATGAGATGTAAAAACTATACACAGGTTCCTTAACAGAAGGGGCATTTTGCAAATAGCCAACATGAAGAATGCATTTCTCTAGGAAGTCAACCACTTGAAAGTTTTACTTTTTAATTAGCCACATGGAAGTTGAAAGAGCTGGGAAGCATCATTAATTCCACATGGAGATCTTAACCAGTTGCGCTCCCAGATCTCGGTGTGCTCACTTGATAGTTAAGGCACACGTTCAAAGTAACCAAGTGGGGAGAGAGTACGTCCAATGAGTAATATCCTAAAGAATGTAAATTAGATGGAGTATCAGGTAAAAGGCATCTAAATGTAATAGTTGAGTTTTCTGTTTTGGTGTAATGTTTTCCCTCCAGGAACTAATGTGGCTTACCAAAACAGAATATAAATCCTCTCCTAGCCAAAATGATAGAAAATTGAAGAAATGCAACAGCACCACCTAAAGGGCACTCAACAGCCATAAAAACTAAGCAGTGCTTATAAAGCAGCAAGGACTTTTCATGTGGCCTGGAGCATGGTGGATGAGGCTCACTGTGATAAACACAGTGTCATGGATGGCTCATTGGGGAGCAGTCTCTGGAGCACCTACATTCTGGCTCCACATCCTGCCTGAAAAATTGGACAAAATTAACCCAATCCACAGAAAAGGTCATTTTGTCAAGTTCAAAACTCAGTTGAATAAACTCAAAGGGATCACAGACCTAAATGTCAGAGCTAAAACTACAAAACCTTTAGGAGTCAATCCTTCTGACTTCGGGTAGCAATGGTTCCTTACATACAACACCAAAGACACACACACACACACACACACACACACACACACACACACACACAGATAACTGGATTTCATTACAACTGAAAACGGCTGTGTTGGAAATAACAGATGAAGAAAATGAAAAGACAAGCCACAGAATGAGAGAAAGCATTTGCAAGTTATATATCTCATAAGGAAGATTTAAAGAATTCTTAGAACTCCATAAAATAAGATAAATAATCCAGTTTTAAAAATGGACAAAGGATTTAAAAAGACATTTCTCCAAAGAAAATATATAAATAGCCAATGAGCATATGAAAAAAATGCTCAACATAATTAGCCATTAGGGAACTGCAAATCCAAACTTCAGTGAGATTCCACTTCTCACCCACTATGATGGCTATCATAAGTGTTGGTGAGGATGTAGAGAAATGGGAATCCTCAGACACTTCTAGTGAAAATATATAGAATTACGGAGTTGCTTTTGGGAGTTTGGGAGATCTTCAACATAGAACTTTATGTGCCTTGTGACTGGACAATCAAAATATGGTATATCCAAACATGGGAATATTATTTGGCAATAAAACAATGTATCTACATGCTATTAACATAGGTAAACCTTGAAAATAAGTGAAAGCAGCTAGTCACAAAAGGCCACACATGACTCCATTTATATGCAAAGTCCAGAACAGGCAAATCTATAGAGACAGAAAGTTGATTCGTGGTTGCCTGGGGCCGGGAAAGTGGGGGAGTAGAGTGAAAACGAATGTGTATGTGGTTTCTTCCAAGGTGATGAAAATATTATAAAACTAGATTGTGGCAATAGGCACACAACTCTGTGAATATACTAAAATCATTAAAGTATATGCTTCCAATAGGTGAAATACAGGCTCTGTAAATTATATCTCAATAAAGCTGTTAAAAAGATTCAAGTGAAGAGTTTTCAACTGCTACTCACTGGCAAAATAAAAGATATTATTTATATGAAAACTATAAAATTTCCATAGCCTTTGTGATCCTGCAGGTTCCAAGCCCCTGCCACCATGGTCGAGGAGGAATCAGTTACTCTTTGGAGAGGTCACCTGGCTGTCAGCAGCAGAAGTGGGACCAGAACCTGTGGTGGGGATGTGGGGGGGTGGAGAGGGGTCAGAGTTCCATGCAGACCCGGGGCTAGGGTGTGGCAAGAGCACATGGAGCAGACATTTAAGAAGGTGCCACTCTCAGTGCCTTGCTTGCCTGGCCCAGCCCTGGTTCTCTGTGCATGGAAACAAAATGAGATCATCTGTAAACAGGAACACGTCAACGACTGTTACAGCTTCAATCATCACTCCTCATTTGTTTTTCCTACACATGTCATTAAAAAAAAGGGTTTTCCTCCCCTTTGTTTTCACTTTAGGGAAAAGAGAGATGACCCAAAGAACGAGGGGTTAAGCAGAGTTTGGAAGGAAAAGCAAGTGAGAAACAATACACGCTTGCCAAGAGGACATGTTTTCTCTGGTGACCAGAAGCAACAGCACTGCCTGTTTTAACTATTTCGTTTAGCATGGTCTTCACAACATGGCTCCTCCAGCCGCCAGTGCGAGCAATAATTTGCCAACCCTCTTCCCCATCGGCGTCTATACCAACACGTTTCATTTCCATTGGTCAACTTTCTTGGTGAGGTCAATGAATAAAAGTTTCCATTATGGAAAACACAGCTTATCAGTGGACACAGTCTAACGTTACAGTATAAATGTTGAGTTATTGCTACTCAACAGTGCTTTATGTTTTATTTGCACATTTATGCGCTCTCTAAAGAAAGCTCAGCACGGACCCTTTGCATGTTGCTTGGTTTATAGCCAATGCACAGACTCGGGTACCAAGTTTTCCTGAAAGATTATGGAGGTTTTCACATTTCCTGTGTCTACTTGTTTACTTCTCCTGAGACTGATAGCAGGGGAAGGCAGTGAAGAGCAGAATGCACTCCCATGCCTACCTCGATGACCCATTCTGCTTGCTCATAGTCTAGAACAGCCCCGAAGCCCAGCCTTGCTGTTCATGTGTTCTCATTTATTTGCTCTTATGGAAGAGTCCCTGTTTACTATCTCCTCTGGAATGAACCGTGTGCTTCAGCTAAACATATTTTCATACCATTCCCTGCTTTACCCGTAGCCAACTATTTGTAATCACGTCATGCTTGGTTACTCTCGAGAATCCCATTACACAGTAAGTTAAATAGGTGCCCGGGCTTTCCTGTTCCAATGTTTAATTTTGCTCTGTTTCCCTAGACAAGCATGCGACTCATTCCTAAATCTCAATGGGAGGCTCTGCCAACGGTGTCAGGCAGTCTTCATGCAGTTATTGTTGGGTGTCAACTAGAGCTGCTAAAGCTTGGCCAACTTCCCTTTCTGGGTATATATCCTACAGACTCAAAGACCTGGGCATTAGGAAGAAAGTTCTTGTACACTAGCCATTTACTCCTCAGGGAAGCAGGTGAGCTTAATGGATAAGGACTCCAGGAGAGGAACATCAGGCAAAGTTTAAAAGCCCACTCTGCCCCTTATAGCCCCGTGCACAATGCTCAGCCTAGCCAGCCTGCTTTCCTTAACTGAAAAATGGAACCAACAAAATGCCTACTCCATTTGGGCTGTTGGGAGGATTAAATGAGGTGTAAAGTCGATATTCAATCAAGGAAGCAACTACTTTTGCTGCTGTTGAGTGTCTGTCTTTAGGATGCTTCCATGACAGACTCGTGTTCTGATCTGCTCAGAGGTAAACAAAATATGATCCTTCTCTTCCAAGAACATAGGTACTAATTAGAAAATAAATTACTGCCTCGAAAACACTAAAAAAAAAAAAAATCAGGTTTATTGCTTACAAATAAGAAACAAAATTAGGTAATCAGTATTCCCTCTTGTTTTTATGGGTTTATAACAATAGAATCAATATGCTATGGAATACCTTTGTATCCTCCATTAGGAAATCACTACATTTGACCGAGTAAGACTGTCCATTAAAACTTGTGTTTATTTGTTTTTAAATCCTCACCTGATGATATGTTCCTTTACTGATTGTTTAGAGAGAGAGAGGAAGTGGGGAGGGAGAGAGAGAACCATCAAGCAGTTGCCTCCCCCACATGTCCAGGCCAGGTGCCAAACCTGCAACCTAAGTCTATGCTCTGACCAGGAATCAAATCTGCAACCTTTTCCTGTTTGGACAATTTTATTTGTCGGAATGAAAGATCCTATGCATCCTCAAGTGAACCTTGAAATGCATATTTTAATCCTCACCCAAGGCGCTATTCCTAAACTTTTTCCCCCATTGATTTTTTAGAGAGAGAGTGGACGGGAGGAGGGAGGGAGAGGGGAGAGAGACACACACATTGATTGGTTGCCTCCCATTTGCACTGTGACCAGGGCAGGGGATCGAGCTTGCAACAGAGGTATGTGCCCTTGACAAGGAATTGAACTCATGACCCTTTGATTTATGGGCTGATGCTCTAGCCACTGAACCAAACTGGCCAGGGCTGAACCTTGCTATTTTATATCTTTTTCTCTTAAGGAAGTTTAGGTGATATTGTACATAGGAGCATGGCTCATTTTGCTCTTAACTTTTCAACATTAACTCTTTCCTAAAACCCAACACCAAGGCATCTGTGTTCATGTTAAAATCCTCTGAGAACTGTTTCTCTGTCCTTGGTCTATACAGCAGCTCTTTCTTTGTTACTGAACTTCCTGGAGATTCAGGACATGTTAATCTCAGCTTTGCCTCTCACTGGAGCTACAGCCTTGGGCACCTTATACATCTCTGTGCCTTAGTTACCTCACCTGTGAAATGGGGTTAATGCAGATGTGAGGATTAAACAGATTAATACGACACAAAGTGCTTTGAACAGTGCCTGGCAGTAAGTGCTCAATAAACAGCAGCCGTTATTGTTAATAATAGCTGTGTGGTTGCTTTTTAATGATTCTTTTTTAAAGACCTGAGAAACCAATTTCTGCCCCCGCGTGGGGAGTGCGCCTCCCTCCTGTTTCCACCATGGCATGCTGCCTCCTTCACCTCCATCACTGCTTAGCTAAAAACCAGACTCTTGAGCCGTGCCTCTAAAACACCCCAGTGCTGCAGAGCCAAGCAGCAGCTGCCGTGCCATGTGGTTTGAGGAGCACAGAGCGAACCTTTCCGCTCCAAAATACGCCAACGAAATGCTACAGTTAGAGATTCATTACGTGGGGACCTGGGAATCCAGTGCTTTGAAAACACCAGGATTCCTGAGAGGAAGAGAACTCTTCCGTTATCAGCTCACCACTTAGCAAAGGTGAGCTGAGAGGGAGCTGAGCCAAAACAGGTGGAAAGAGTGGCCGGGGGCTGGGTAAGGACTGAGAACCAGGGGGATAATAGTGAGAAGGAGAGCAGGATAGGAGAGAAAGCCTCATTTATTTCCAGGGTCCAGTTCCCAGGCACTACCTTGGCCCCAGGACTCGGAGAGCGGCCAGGCAGGCTCAAGGGCGCTGGATCTGGAGAGAGGGGGCGGCGGGCGGGCTGTGTGTCCCTGTAGCACCTGGCCCTGTGCCCTGTCCTCGCAGCCAGTTCACCTCGGCCTTTCGTTCCCCTCCACGTCCCTCTCTCGGCAGTTTCAGCACTGAGCAGGCTTAGCAAAGCACTAAGGTGGCCTTTTAGAGGTGGGATGGCCCTGTGGGTGAGGCCACAGGCTGCTGCCCCCTTGCTGGCAGCAACCCTGATGTTGACTTTCTTACATCTGGCACTTGCTGCAGGACTTGTTAGACAGGGACTTGCTGGGCTGCCTCCCAACTTCAGGAGAACCTTTGTGAGGACTCAGATCCATTTTTATCCCTGCACTCCCATCACGAATACATGATACGTGTATTGAGATGAGTAAATCAGAATTGGGGGGCTGTTTTCCTTTTTGCCTGTAATTACACCATCACTTTCTAGCTAAGGGTGAAAGCTTATTTTGTGGCCACCAATGAGGATGGGTCTAAGGACTGAGGCAGGCCTGGGTCACACTGCAGGGCGGGCCAGGACCCCCAGTGCAACAGCAGCGAGCAGCTCCCAGGGTCCCGGAAAGAAGGAAGGCTGAGCCCTGGTCCCTTCGTCTGCCTCTCACCTGCTTGTCAGGGCACACTGTCCCAGTTCTGAGCGCCCCTTGTCTGTGCCATACAAAATGAACCCAGGAACACTAAGTCCTCTTCAGGGTTTATTTGGTTAAGCTCCTTGTGAAGACTGATGAAAGAGATGACACCTTCCTGCCACGGCCACCCAAGGCCTTCACACCTCTGGCCTCTCCTTTGCCTGCCCTCAGACCCAGCCCCCGCAGCTGCTCCTGACCTCTCGATGCCTCAAACACCCTTCACCTGGTCCTGTCACTACCTTACATGCCCTATGAGTAGACGCACCTCCATTCCCTGCTGTAGTCGAATTCATTTTACTTCTGCAGCTTGCATTCCTGTGCACAGTACATGAGCTCTCTCTGCTTCAGGGGTTCACCTACATCTTTCTACAGAGAATGACAGCAAAGCACAAAGAGGCTTTTAACAAAGGCCCTCTGATGACGGCAGCGATGTGGCTGAAATCCCTCAAGTCTGATGACGGCACCCAGTCGCCAGGATGGCCCACACCAGCCACTGACGGCTGGTTCCGGGTCGGGGCGGGCTCCAGCAGCTGCCTGGGCCGTGGGTCTTCAGAGGGGTTTCACACCAATGTGGCAGCCCTTGAAATTCATTTTCCATGAAAACCCAAGCCTCTCAGTTTGATAAACAAACTGCACATTTACTACGGGTTCTGGATCTGACCTTTTACACTGGTTTTGTCAACATAATTTACTGTATTCATAAATACTAATGTTCTCATTTGCTTCCCTATCTTTAGTGTACTGTAAATTATCAGCAAGTACATAAGTGTCTTGGCCTGGGAATACAGTGGGCTGAAATGGCTTCCTTTTCCCTTTAAAGACGTTGCATGTTTTTAATGGTAGGTGTTCCTAATTAACTTGAAGTGCCATAAACTGCCCATGTATGAACCAGAGACAAGTGAGTTGCATGAAATTAAAAGTACAGTATCTGATTAATGTTAGCAAATTAGGCACGCCTTCCAGAGGCACAATTTCAGTCTAGAGTTGTCATCTTATTCATGCAGTGGTATCAAGGTTCCTGGAACAGCGATGCCAAATGAGCCTTTCAAAATTCTTTTTTTTTTTTTTTTTGAGGGGGGGTGTCATCAATTAGGAGTAAGATTTCAAGCTTTAAAAAAATTCCCACTCAGGCCATCTCAACACATCTCTTCTCCTCTTCCTTCATAAATGAGCTCAATTTGGGGATCTGATCTTTTTGCCAATATCAGTCCAAATTAGCACTGTAAATATTACAATCAAATGTTACCATTTGGTCTAATTTTCTTTCAGCCTGCCGTTAATCTTTATTCAGCCTTAATGAGTATTTATTGTGTGGCCCTGACAGCTTGCTACTGCTGTGATAAATTATCTGATTCAAGTCCGATTAAAAATGCAACCCTGAGTGCTAATTATCTCAACAGATCTGCTTAATAATAGCATTTCTTGTCAATTATGGAATCTCAGCATGGGTGTCAATAGCAACAAATGTGCAGGCCTACCTTAGATGCTGACTTCCCATAATGCCCTTTTACTCGCCATATGTAAATCAGAGCGCTTCTGTACCTGGGGTGACCTTTTATTAGCAAGCTGTCAAAATGATGAAACTAGCCACAGCAAAACCCCCACCACCGTACAATTAGGGGTTACAGCTTAGGACAACAGGAGGTCAATCAGACATGGCTAATTATGATGCATCTTACTTATGGCCTGTCCAGCAGGAAGAATGAGCTGTTTTTTAAATTTACGCCAGCGTATGCATGACCCACAGGAGGGAAGCCACTGAACGCGGGGGCTGGAGAGGTGGAGACACGGAACTGTACAAGTCTACGATATTTCAGGGCATCTGGGATTAAATCTGAGTTCAGTTTCAGCTCTGTCACTTACTTGCTGTGACTTGAATAAATCACACTTCAACTGGAAAATGGGGCTGACCCTGTGCACCTCACTGAAGGGGTTTTGGGGGTGGGGTGAGGATTAAGAGGTACCAAGTGTAGAAACACTCAGTATGGTGCCATCACATAGTGGGTGATAAATATGTTAACTTTCTCCTCCTTTGCCTATTTCTGTTCCCAGGACCAAAAGAACAGGTAACAAACGCTACCAGCAACATTCATGAAGCTCTGGCTATGTGCCCTGATCAATGTCTTCCAGGAATCCTGCCTCCTTTGCCATCCATGGTCAGAATGGCTGAGCTGGAGACCATTTAGCACAGCCTCCGGCTTACAGGCGCAAATGCCTTAAATGACACAAAGCCACGGATGAGAATCTTCCCAAAGGCTATCCGCAGCACACTGTGCACCCTACCTTGGTAACAGTAAAAGGAGTGTTGATGGAATTGAGCATCTACTCCAGGCCAGCCACTGTGGGAGTGCTTTACATTGTTTAAGCCAACAATAACCCTCTCTTCACCTTCTCCCTGGGGACCAGGAGATAGGCACAGGGAGGTGAAAGGACTTGCCTAACATCCCACAGCTAGTAGGTGTCAGTCCCCGAGCTTGAGTTGAGAGCCAGTGCCCCCACTTCCCCAAATAGGAAGGACCCCTCACCATGTATGTTAGGACAGATGCTTTTAGTAGAAAGGACCGGGGAAGTTGACACTGGCCTGAGAATGTCACGCTACACCGCTATGTGGCATTTTAATTAAAAGGAATAATAAATAACAAGTGTCTTTTGGCTCCCTGCTGTGACAAACCGCAGAGTCCAAGAGCAGGGGCTAAGTCTGAAATCAGCCTCGGTCTTTTCGTGGGGAGTGACGTGAGGAGAGCTCTGTTTTGTCACAGGACCTCAAGCATTTTTAACCTTTGGTGGTAATTTGGGGGGCACACACCTCTTCTCCCCTGGCTTGTACCCCAAAGAGTCCTTTTTTAAGTGGAAGCATCACTGGTCGTTGCCACCTTCCTGACTCACATGCCCACCCTCCGCAGGCTGACCTGTCCATAACCCAGAGCTGTACGTGGGTTCCAAGCATCACCGGAAGCAACTTCCTCAGAAATGGTTCTGAATTTTCCTAGATTAGACGGGCACCATCTCAAGCTAATGCCTAAAATACACATGACCACGTTTCTTACATCCGGATCACGTGGCCTATGTACAAAGGACAGAGAATCCATCCTGTTTGGTGACCACCAAATGATGTGTGCCCAGTGGCCATGCCCAGGATAGCTTGCAATAAGGATTCAGGGGGAACCATGCAGAGGGAAGGACAGCAGTGGAGCACTTCCAGTACTAGCTAAGCCAGATGCTGCGCGGCTGGATGCCTAACGAGGCCCAGATGAGGGTCCCCAGGCAACAGATGCGGAGATGCAAGGGGAGATGGAAGAAAGGATCACGAGCCTTTCCTTCTCAAACCATGTGTCCCCTCTCCCCCGACACCTCGAGCCTGGCT
This sequence comes from Murina feae, assembly GCA_004026665.1. Lineage (NCBI taxonomy): Eukaryota > Metazoa > Chordata > Mammalia > Chiroptera > Vespertilionidae > Murina > Murina feae. The sequence goes on along the minus strand of PVJC01008778.1, from coordinate 7,059 downwards.
CATTATTACTTCCTTCACAGATGATCGCAAATCAGGAAGCAAGTTTTTCCCTCGAGAGGATGCCAAGTCAGTGCCATGAGGGCGTAAATCAAGTGTTTCATAAACAGTGTGTGGGCTAGTTCTCCTTCCAGCGCTGAAGTCAGCCACCTTCCCTCACGAGCCCTCGCTGTTTCCCCATAAAGTGCGCCTACGTTTTCTTTGATGAGTGCTGCCAAGTGTCCTTTGGGGTGCGGTCCACAGCACTTTCCCTAGGGCAGGACCTGAGACTTATCGTGGCCCCACGGAGGTCCCTAGCAGCCCGGTTTTCCTCACCTTGTTCCGCCTGGTGATCCTGGACTTCAGCTGGGAATAAAGCCTTGAGGGCTTATGTCTGTCTCCTGACGTTCACACTCCCTTTGATTCCTATGGCACCATGCAATGTTGATGTGGAAATTGCTTGGTACCACTTCCCTCCTTGGTGTGTCCTTAAGCGTGCATTTAAATTCCACACAAGGTTTCCAGGGAACTATGGAAACATATCCTCTACAGACAAGCTTCGTGTGAAAATTATTGCCCCACTGGGCAGAGCTTAATGGTCCGACAGCATTTAACTCTCTCTGAACACTACAGGGGGAACTAAATCTTTCCAAACACTTAGTAACAAGGAGCACAATGTAGGTACCCGACGAGCTATGATAGCCATACTTGTAGCCTCTATATCCAAATCTCTATACATGAGCCCCGTCCATTGGAAAGTGTGGCTCCAAGGCTGAGTCAACAGTGCATTCGGTAGTCACAGGCCTGTGCTTGCCTGCAGACCAATCCCTTATTTCTCTGGGTATCAACCGTTTGCTCTTTGGCTGCCTATTATGAAGAATATGCCTGTCGACACACTTCTACTGAAAAATTAAGTAATCTGAAATACAAACTGTGACTTAAATGATGAATTATAATTTGTTTTGTATGCAGATGCCAGATTTGAGCAGCTATTATCAATTTTCATTTTATAATGTTGACCACATCTTAAAATTTAATTAGGCCTGCTATTTATTTTCCACTCCTGGTCTCAGGCCAACAAAAGAGTTCCTTGAACTTGCCTGAAGCATATGGATGCAGGATTTCATTTATTGTTTTTGGTGAAGTCACGTTCATCCAAAAATTGTGCAGGGGTCACACAAGAACCTTGGGTGCTGTCATTTGCCCAAAGCTGTTTCCATTAGCAGCCATATCCGTAAAAACACATGTCAGCAGTTAGCCCTCCAGCACTGTGAGTAAAGCCAGCCCAGGGAGCTTCATTTCTCTTTCGGGTCCTCACTGTCCTGCCAAGAGGCCGAAAAAGATTTTGGATCATTGGACTCTGCAGGAAACCCTTTCCTAATTCCTGTTTTGTTTTTTTTTTACACCCTTTTTGGAACCCTACTATCAACTGTGATGAGACTGTCAAGATTTTGCATTTCAGGAAGTAATTTCTAACACCTCTGCACTATGCATTGTCAACAATGTCATCCTAAAACTATCATAAGACCTACAAGACCATAGTCATTCCATCTCAAATCTTTGGGGATATATTTGAGAATCTGGTTTGGTACTTCTCGGGCACTGAAAAAAGAAAGGTTTTTTTTTTCTTTTAATATATTTTTATTAATTTCATGGAAGAAGGGAGAGGGACATAGTAACATCAAGTAGAATCATCAATTGGCTGCCTCCTGCACTCCCTACACTGGGTATTGAACTCACAACCCGTGCATCGAACCATGACCTCCTGGTTCATAGGTCATCATTCAACCACTGAGCAACACTTTCCTGGCAAAAAACAAACAAACAAACAAAAAACTTTAAAAAAGTCTTCCAGGGCCAGAGTTTAAACATTCAGCTGCTGGGCTCACAGTTAGAAAAACCAAGTTAAAATAAGAAGATACTACTCTAAACAGAATTGAGGGCGTGGGTCCCGGCTTTCTACACAATTATGTCAGTGCTAAGTGCATAAAGTATCCAGGGAAGTCCAGTAAGCCATGGCCAGCAGGAACTTTCTAGATTGTGAAAAGCTCTCCTGATTATCCCCACTGAGCATCCTTTTTTGCGGCCCCTCCCGACTTCTGACCTTGAGGTAGACCGCAGGGCCCTCTGCACTCCCCTCTCCATCCCAGGCTCGAGGATCCCTGACAGGTCAGATCTTTTCAGCACTTTCCCCTCCTCCTCTCTGAAAGTTACCACTACTTCTCCAACCACATATGCTTACACCTGTCCCTTTCTTTGGGCTACTCTAGGCTCTCCTGAGCAGTAAGCAACGTACATCAGGGGTCTGGTTCATCAGCAGTTTTCAGGATGAGCTGGTTCAGCATAGCCTGGGTACTTGTCATGTATAGAGTCTTGGCTTCCACCCAGTCCTATGCGATTTGTATGTAGTTTGAATTTGAGAAGCACTGGCCTGGAATTAAAGAGACCTTTCTTGAAAAAGAAAGTTCGGAGAGCTCATGAGTGATCCTGGAATCTGGGACAGTCCTCAGAATACTGGCAACCGCAGCCGCCTTCCAAAATCTCACAAGTAAAGCTTTGTCTACACCTCTAGCAAATTTCGTTATTCAGTCTAGAAGGGGAATTCAATATTCCAGTTACTACACACCACGAAAGCATCCGTAGTTTTGAAGACTTAACCCAAAGACCATCTATTTAATATGGCAAACCGAAGGCACTTTGGGATCTTGCAGTGCCTCACGTCCCAGCTGACAGGGACTAGAGAGGAAGCAGCCTTTGTTTTCCTTGAGTTACTGGGAAGAGAGTGGAAGAGTCCCATGGTTCCCGCCACAACCACTCCTATGGCTTTGAGAACACGGAGTACAATGCTCACAGGGCTATGCCTTCCAAAGCCAACTGGGAAGACCAGAAAGCGGACACCTGGCTAAACATCACCACTTCTCGAGGCAGGAGCCAGGGACCTGTGCCTTTAAGATCTTCCTCCGTGACTCAGGCTGGGAGGGGGCCCCTGGGCTAAGGGCCGTTATCTCCGGGATCCAGGACCACCTCCCGCCTTCCCCGCCCAGTGGCCTGGCTCCCCTTTTCCCAGAGTTCCCTTTAAAGCCCCCCACACGTAGACTCCCGAGCCCTCCGCTTCCAGGACCCAGGCGCCCCAGGTCCCGACTCCAGGATCCAGGACCGAGGCGTCCGGGATCTGCGCCACCAGCAACTCGTCTCTGGAAGACCTTCCGAGCCCAGGGCCCCAGGTCCCAGCGTGAGAAACTCCCATATTCTCACTCCCAGGGCCAAGAAACCCAGGCGCTCCCAATTCTCAGCTTTCGGGCTGCAGACCCACCGTGGGAGCACAGAGGACCCCAGCGCTCAGCCTGGCGCCTAGGACATTCCCTCTCTGACAGCCAGGAACGCGGGCGCTGTGAGCTCACAATCCTGGGAACCTCAGCGTTCCAGTCCCCCGGCTTCTAGCAGCTCTCAGCTCAAAAGGACCTCGGCGTCCTAGGCGGGCGCCGCCAGCTCCCCTGCTTCCAGGTGCTGAGAAACCCTGGGGCGTTCACTATGTTGGCCGACCCGCCGGACGGAGACCCCGAAGGGCCTGCGGAGGTGGTGCACACCACCACGCCGAAACCAAGCGAACCAGCCGTGCCAGGAGATGGAGACGGCGACACCCCCTCAAACCCGGTGATCAGCTGCCTCCGCACCAACCTGTTGCTGCTGATGACCATGCTGTTCGTGTTGGGGGGCGTGCTGCTGGGGCTGGGGATGTCCAACGCGGGCGGCGTGACCATGCTCGGCCCCTCGCGCCTGGAGGCCTTCGCCTTCCCCGGGGAGCTGCTGCTGCGCATGCTGCGCCTGGTCATCCTGCCGCTGGTGGTGTGCAGCCTCATCAGCGGCACCGCCAGCCTGGACCCGGGCGTGCTCGGGTACCTGGGCTCCTTGGCGCTGCTCTTCTTCCTGACCTCCACGCTGTTAGGGTGTATCCTGGGCATCAGCCTGGCGTTGGCTCTGCAGCCCGGTGCCGCCCTCGCAGAAACCCAGAACGACACGGGGAGCCCCCCGGCCCCGCAGGACACCAGCAAGTCGATACTGGCATCTATCCTGGATCTTGTGAGAAATTTCTTCCCCTCCAACCTGGTGACTGCAACCTTCCGCTCGTATGTGACCTACTACACAGACAAAGACTTCTACGGAACCACGATGAAGGTGCCGGTGGGGCGCCAGGTGGAGAGCATGAACATCCTGGGCCTGGTGGTGTTCTCCATTGCCTTTGGCGTGTGCCTGCGGAAGCTGGGGAAGGATGGAGAAATACTCATCAACTTCTTCACCTCCTTCAACGACGCCACCATGGTGATGGTGTCCTGGATCATGTGGTACGCCCCCGTGGGCATCCTGTTCCTGGTGGCCAGCAAGGTCATAGAGATGGAGGACATGGGGAAGCTCTTCACCAGCGTTGGCAAATACGTCCTGTGCATCATGGTGGGCCACACCATCCACGGGTTCCTGGTGCTGCCCCTCTTGTACTTCATCCTCACCAGGAAGAACCCCTACCGCTTCCTGTGGGGTATCCTGACAGCACTGGCCACTGCCTTCGCCACTTCCTCCAGCTCCGCCACCTTGCCGTTGACCATCCAATGCGTGGAGGAGAGGAACGGCATCTCTAAAAACATCTGCCGCTTCATCCTGCCCATTGGGGCCACTGTCAACATGGACGGAGCCGCCCTCTACCAGTGTGTGGCTACGGTGTTCATTGCACAGATCAACCAGAGGCCCTTGGATGCAGCGATGATCGTCACCATCCTGATCACGGCCACCGCCTCCAGTGTGGGCACCGCGGGCGTCCCTGCTGGAGGTGTCCTCACTCTGGCCATCATCCTCGAGGCAGTCAACCTGCCGGTTGACCTCTCCTTGATCCTGGCTGTGGACTGGCTAGTGGACCGGACCTGTACGGTCATCAACGTGGAAGGTGATGCCTTTGGGGCGGGAATCCTCCAACATTTGGTGAATCAGAGAAAGGCTAAAGGCTCAGTGATCCCGTTGCTCCAGGTGAAGAGTGAAGAAAACTCTGCGGAGCAGATCCTCAGACGCTATTCAAGACCTACTAGGGATACTAAAACCTCCAAGAAGAGCTCAGACATGTAAGCCCCAGCAGGGACTTTCCCTGCTTTAATGGGGCACTTTGGATATTCAAATCATGAGATGGATCAACGGACAAACTTGTTCTCTGGCAGCCCTGACCATAAACTGGGGAGCCATGGGCCCCAGTCTCCCTTCCCAACCTACCTCTCCCCAACCCCAAATCTGGGAGGCCTTGCTTCGGGGATATATGTGTACGTGGGTATGAATGTCTCCCAAGATCTCCCCGGTCCTCACCTCCTGCCCCCAACCAAGGTTAGGAAACAGCAAGATGGAGAAGTAGCATCCTCCACGCCTCATCCTGGAAGCCTGCCTGGCTTCCCCATCTTGGGGATACAGGTTGCCACGTGGAATTCTGCCCTCTTTGAAAGCATGTTCCCACATGTGCCAGCTCCTTTGCCGGTTATTTTGGTGGCTGTAGCTGTGTGTGTGTGCATGTGTGTGTGTGTGTGTGTGTGTGTGTGTGTGTGCTGAGACTAGATGGTGCATCCCACCCTGTCCTGGGAACTATGGGTAGGGGGAGACTGAGGACCAACACTGCTATCACTCCAAAGGATTTATTTTTTCCCAATAAAATTGTCAAGCATTAAAAAAAGTAAAAAGATCTCCCTGAGTGACTGGGGAAGGGCGTTACACAGGAGCCACTGTTGTAGCCAGTGTGGCTCCCAACTTGCTATTTAACCTCAATCACACACATATTGATACACAGAGATTTACACTAAGTAGAATTGTGACTCTTAAAGGCAAAGGAGGGTTTTGGCTGTGTCAGTCCTTGAGGTGGTAAATGGTTGTCTAAGCTCGGTTCATCTCTTCACATCCACATCCCTCCCCCCACCTTCCCTCCAAGATTCAGCAGTCTGTTCCAAGTTTTTATGTCTCTAAATCTATTTTGTTCATCAGTTTTTTTGTTCTTTAGATTCCACATGTGAGCGAGGTCTTTCTCTAAATGGCTTATGTCGTTTAAGGTAACACTCTGCAGGTCTATCCATGCTCTCTCACATAGTATTCCATGGTGTAAATGGTCCACAGCTTTTTTTTAATCCACTCATCTACTGATGGGCACTGGAGCTCTTCCCAGATTTTAGCTGTTACAGATTGTGCTGCTATGAACATAGGGGTGCATATATTCTTTCGAGTTTCTTAAGGATATATTCCTAGAAGTGGCGTCATTGGGTCAAATGGCAGTTCCATATTTAATTTTCTGAGGAAACTCTATACTGTTTTTCATAATGGCTGCACCAGCCTGCATTTCCACCAGCAGTGTACTAAGGTTCCCTTTTCTCAACATTATCAAGCACTTGTCATTTGTTGATTTCTTGGTGGCAGCCATTCTGACAGGTGTGAGTGATAGCTCATTGTCATTTTAATTTGCATCTCTCTGATGATTAGTGCCTTTGAGCATTTTTTCATATGTCTCTTAGCCATTTTTATGTCCACTTTGGAGAAGTGTCTATTAAGGTCTTTTTTATTGAATTGTTTGTCTTCCTTTTGTTCAAGTTGTATGAGTTCCTTATATGTCTTGGATATTAACCCCTTATCAGATGTATCATTGGAAAATATGTTTTCCCATACAGTGGGTTCCCTTTTCATTTTTTCTGGTTTATTTTGCTGTGCAAACTTTTTATTTTGATGTAGTCCCATTTGTTTATTTCCTCCTTTGTTTCCCTTGCCCTAGGAGATGTATCAGCAAACATATTACTACTAGGGGCCCGGTGCACAAAAATTTGTGCACTCGGGGGATGAGGGTCCCTCAGCCCGGCCTGTGCCCTCTTTCAGTCTGGGACACCTCGGGGGGAGGGGGGGATGTGCACCTGCTGACATGCCTGGCCAGCCTGGGTGAGGGGCTGAGGGCCATTTTCAGGCTGCCCACAGCCCCTTCAGGGTTCATGCACTGGGGGGTGGGAGGGCTGGTGAGTGCAGGCCTGGACATTTCCCACCAGAGGGCCCACAATCACACACACCTGGTGGGCCCCCACC
>PVJC01008777.1:0-47575 GCA_004026665.1 Murina feae | reverse complement strand
TCTTCTTGATGTCTCTCAAAATTTACAAAAGGATTCTAGGGCAAGTGGTAATATTTTCACTGTAATTTTGCTTTGATTTTTGTGGAGGCTGACTACAATTTATGCAATGATTCTCGAACATTCCTGGGCCTGAAAACCAATGCAAACCACCTGGTGTGCATATTCACCTCTCCTTCACAGGTCTCAGGTAGCAGGAGTTAGGGGATGCTCAAGCGTCAGCATTGCTTACAAACATCCTGGGTGATTGTGAGGCAGATAATAACCTAAGACCTTGTTTTGAAAAAAGACATTACTCAGAGTTACATTCAACTCTTTAGGTCGGTCTGATAAAATATATTCTTAAAAAACAGACACAAACCAAATCATATCAATAAGTATTGATTACCTACTATATGCAAAATAATTCAAAAGAATTAAAGCGCTTACATGTGAAATTATTTAATCCTCTTCACAATAAAATTTAGCTAAGCTGTTGTTTATAATTAGATATTTCTCTGCTCTTAATATTACTAGTTTAATATTCTAAACATTTACACATCATTTAATCAACCTTAGCCAAATAGATTTCAATTGTAAGCATACAATAAAATGAACCTATTGTAATTATCATAACACTTGATAATTTCCCCATTATCCTGCAGATGTCTCTCTAATATAGGTAGCTTATACACTAGATTTAATTTTTTCTTTTTAGAACAGAAAAACTTAAATATAATCACACTATTGTTAATATCATCTTTATTATAATATAGCATCTTGTAATTGTGTTTTATGTTTTCAAAGTAGTTTAACATTCATTATAAATATTGGTGATCAACCAGCAAGCACATAAAGCCAAGACTCAAAGACTGGTTTAAGAGTTCTTTTGGCGCCCTCTAAAGTCCAAATTTTAGAAACACATTTAAAAAAAAATCACAAATTTTTTTGAATTACAGTTGACATACATTCTTATATTAGTTTCAGGTGTACACTTCAGTGATTAGACATTGCATAACTTACTGAGTGATCATCTGATAAACCCCACACCCATCTGACACCATACATAGTTACTAGAATTTTATTGACTACAAGGGGCTCGGTGCACGAAATTCGTGCACTGGGGGGGGGGTCCTCAGCCCAGCCTGCCCCCTCTCATATATTGGAGCCCTCAGGGGATGTCCTACTGATGACTTAGGCCAGCTCCCTGCTCCCCAGCCGAAGTCTGGCCTACCTTTGTGGGAGGCAACCAGGCTAATCAAAGGAAGCCACCAGCCTCATCACCTCTCTGCTGCAGCCACTGCCAGTCACTGCAGCCACCAAGGTGTTTTCATTAACATGACTCCAGTCCCTTCACCATGAAAAAATGACAACTTTCTTTAAGCATTTTCAAGATGTGTCTTTCATAGGATATGACATTTCTTCTTTCTTTTTTATCTTCACCTGAGGATATGTTTCCGTTGATTTTTAGAGAATGTGGAAGAGAAGGGAAAACAGAGAGAAACATCAAATTGAGAGGAACACTTCGTTTGGTTGCTTCTTGCATGAGCCCTGACCTGGGCCTTAGCCAGGGAGCAGCCTGCAACCTAGGTACATGCCCTTGGTCAGAATTGAACCCAGACCCCGCAGTTGGCAGGCTGAGGCATTATGCACTGAGCCAAACAGGCTAGGGCAGGATATGACATTTCTTAGCTCTTCAGCAGTAGACCTTCATTTTTTTTTCTCCAGGAGTGTGGTAGAAAAACCCCTGAATCACCTTTTTGGATTCTTATTACCCAAGTTACTAATAATATTACCAGTGGCATACAGGGAGCTTAGCCAATGAGTGTTAAGAAAAGGTGTTTCCTCTGTAGTTCACTCTGATCACTGGCTCCACCCTTGCCCCTCCAATTCCAGCTCCACCCCTGCCCAGGCCTGTAGCCTCTGGCCTAGGATGCAGGCCTGAGCAGAAGACTTCCCAACCCCTGCGATGGCTGGCTCTGCCCCTTCCCAGGCCAGGGGTCACTGCCTGAGGCTGCAGGCCTGGCTACTTCAGTTGTGGGGCTGAGGTGGACTGGACACCGCCATCTTAGTTGAGTTAATTTGCATATTTGCTCCTGATTGGTTGGTGGGCTTGGCTTGTGGGTATAATGGAGTGAGGATCAATTTGCATATTATTCTTTTATTAGATTAGATATTCCCTATGCTGTACTTTATATCTCCAGAATTATTCTGTAACAACCAATTTATACTTTTTAATACCTTCACCTTTTTTTCCCATCCCCTCAACCCTCCTTCCCATCTGGCAACTATCAAAATGTTCTCTGTATCTATGAGTCTGTTTCTGTTCTGCTTGTTCATTTATTTTGTTGTTTTTTTTTAATTCAATTGCTGGTAGATATGTATTTATTGCAATTTTATTGCTCATAATTTTGATCTTGTCTTCCTTTTTCTTAAAGAGAACCTTTAACATTTCATATAACAACTGGTTTGGTGGTGATTAACACCTTTAACTTTTTCTTATCTGGGAAGCTCTTTATCTGTCTCTCATTCTAAATGATAACTTTACTGAATAGAGTAATCTCTGTTGTAAGTAATCCTTGTTCTTTATCACTTTCAATATTTCTTGCCACTTTCTTTGGCCTGCAAAGTTTGTTGAGAAATCAGACAGCAGTATTTATGGGAGCTCCTTTGTAGGTAACTAACTGCTTTTCTCCTACTGCTTTTAAGATTTTCTCTTTGTCTTTAATCTTTTGCATTTTAACTATGATGTGCCTTGGTGTGGGCCTTTTTGGGGTCATCTTATTTGGGACACTCTGCACTTGCTGGACTTGTATTTCCTTCATCAAGTTAGGGAAATTTTCTGTTATTTTTTCAAATAGGCTTTCAATTTCTTGCTCTCTCTGTTTTCCTTCCAGTACCCCATGATGTGAATGTTAGTACATCTGAAGTTGTCCCAGAAGCTCTTGACACTATCTTCATTTTTTTGGATTCTTTTTTCTTTTTGCTGTTCTGATTGGGTGTTTTTTTGCTTCCTTATATTCCAAGTCATTGATTTGATTCTCAGCTTCCTCTACTCTACCACTGATTCTCTTCTTCATATAATTATTCTTCATTTTAGTTAATGTATCTTTCATTTATGAAGTTCTCACTAAATTCACTGAGCATCTTTATAACCAGTGTTTTGAATTCTGAATCTGGAATATGGCTTGTCTCCATTTGGTTTAGTCCTTTTTCTAGAGTTTTGTTCTGTTCTTTCACTTGGGCCATGTTTCTTTGTCTCCTCATTTTGGCTACTTCCCTGTGTTTGTTTCTATGTGTTAGGTAGAGCTGCTGCCCCTCCCTGTCTTGGGAGAATGGCGTAATGTAATCAATGTTCTGTAGGGTCCAGTGGCACAGCCTCTCCTATCACTCAAGCTGGGCATTCGAGATGTGCCCTACTCCCTGTGTGAGCTGTGTATACCCTCCTATTGTAGTTGAGCTTTTATTGCTTTTGTCTTGTCAATGGGAGGCATTTACCCCCAGGCCAATCAGCTGCAAGGACTGGCTTCAACCACTGACTCCTGTGCAGGATCAGCTGTGCAGGGACCACCCACAGAGCATTTTCAGTGAGGGTCTGGTGCCCCTTGCATGTGTCACTTGAAGAGGTGGTTAGGTGGTGTTTCATGTGGTCTCAAGCTGTCTATTGGGTGTGGTGGCTCTGGGGACTACCAGGAGGTACAGGCCAAGGTCAGCTACCACCTGAGTTCTGTCCGGAGCACTGGCATGGGCTACAAAGTGATTTGCAGATGTCTACTACTTGTGCTGGGTTTGGAGATGCCCAGACCAAGCCAGGCTGTGAAGCAAGAACAGCTGCTACTAGGGTTGCATCTGGAGCCACAGAGGGAGAGTACAGGGCATGCCGAGGCCAGATGCTGCTTGTTTGAGAGATTTTAAGAAAACCTCAAGCATGAGCCAAGCAAGACAGGAAATTCATATGGAAAAAGTGGAAACAGTGTGGGTGGACCTGCAAGTCTCAGGGTATCACCAGGGCAGGGCAAACAGTGGGAGCCAAGTTGAGGGCGTCTCAGATATGAAGCCCACCTGCTGGTTCAGTTGGGGAGAGGCTTATCAAAGGAACAATGGTCTCTGCCAACTGTCTGGAAGAAAGCTCCCCCCTACCCCCAGCTCCCACCCTGATTCAGGCAATTCAGTCCCTCCCCATATGTCTTTGGTGTGTTTGAAGCTGCTGCCCTGGTGTTGGAACTCAGAGAGAGTGAGTCTGAGTAAGTCCATGTGCAAACCCTTTAAGAGTAACTGCCTAGGACTCAGGAGCTTCCATCTCCCTCAGCCTCAATTCCCACTAGTCTTTACAGTCAAAGTTGTGAGGGCTTCTCTTTCTGGAATTGGAACCCTGGTGTGGGGCTGGGACCCCTTGCTCAGGGGACACCTCTGCAGCTGAGATATCCCTTCCAATTTTTATCCAACACATGTGGGTGTGGGACCAGCCCATTCTGCATGTCCACCCCTCCTACCAGTCTTGGTGTAGCTTCTTCTTTAATTTCCTAGTTGTAGGACTTTCATTAAGCCAGATTTCAGACAGTTCTGCATGATGGTTGTTCTGTAGTTTAGTTGTAATTTTGATGTAGAAACACTTTATTAAGGGAATCATTTGCAATACCAAGTCTCTTTTTAAAAAGTTAGTTTTTAATTGAAAATATTCTGCCTTAAATTGATACTATTAAAATTTTTTAGGACTTTAGATGCCATTTATAATAGTCATAATTTAATTCGTAACCAAATTATTTTTAAATGAAATGTTAAATTGTCTAACAAGATTATTCAAATTGATAACTAACATATACTTAGTACTTACAAAGTACTATGCATAATCTTGTTTGATTTTTACATCAGCCATATTGGGCAATGTAATTGGCACTGTTTTACAAGTGAAAAAGTGAGGTATGATTTTCTAAATCACACATTGCTAGTGAGTAATAGCGCCTAAACTAGAACACACATTTTCTTACCAATAGCCCTTAGCAATCTCATCAATTTCTGTAACCAATTACACCAGAGTGGAGGAGCAGTTTGCTAAATATTCTACAAGTTAAGTACAGGACCACAAATTTTCTTCTTTAAAAGTAAAGGTTTTAAACCTTACATTGACCAAGCCTATATTTAAAGTATAGTATTGGTTCTTAATGGGGGGAGGGAGGATCACTTGAGGCAAAAGTACATTAAAATTAAATATCCCTGCCCTGACCAGTTTGGCTCAGTGGATAGAGCATCAGCCTGTGGATGGAAAGGTCCCAGGTTCGATTCTGGTCAAGGGCATGTACCTTGGTTGTGGCACATCCCTAGTAGGAGGTGTGCAGGAGGCAGCTGATCGATGTCTCTCTCTCATTGATGTTTCTAACTCTCTATCCTTCTCCCTTCCTCTCTGTAAAAAATCAATAAAATACATTAAAAAAATTAAATGTCCCTGAAAACTTGCATCTATAAAAGTTTAATATGTTAGTTAAGAGGAAACACAAACTTCTTTTGGTACAAATTCCTGTCTAAAACACATTAAATGAGAAACAGTGCAAGTGTGTTAGGGAAAGTTATTAAATATTAAATATTTTTGAAAGTGTATCTCTTTTTTTCTTTTTGTAAAAGCAAGGCAAGTCTATTGTATTATATAACCTAAAAATCACTGTTGTTTACATTTTAATGTATTTAACATTAATTTTTTTTCTTTACACATATTTTTAAATGATAAGAACTATAATGTGTATACTGATCAAATACAGTTTTTATTTTTAAAAACTACATAATGGCTGCACAGCACTCCAATTTATAGATATATAATAATATATTTAATCATTTCTCTATTTTAATAATATGTAGGTTATTGCATTTTTCCCCATTATCAATACATTTCTTTGACTAGGCTTTGTATATAAACTCTCCTTTGGCCTTTAGGATTTATTGGCTCAAGAGTTAAGCACATTTTAAGATGTTTGTTGCAAAATTGTCAAATTACTCATTAATAAATCTTTAATATCAGTTGCTTTTTAAAAAGTAGTCATGAAAAGATACTCATTTAGTCACTCATGTTCATTTGAACTCTACCAGGCATCAGGCACTTGCTAGGTACTTGCAGAACCTCAGTGAGCAGAGACAAAGATCCCTTAATTCTAGAGAAGACACTCAATAAAAAGTATAACAAAACAGTAAATTACATAGCACTGTGAATAAAGATATAAATAAAAGCAGTAAGAATGAAACCTCATAACTGAAGATTCAATTATTTCACAATTGAAAAAATAATTCCCATTACTTTAGTTAACCAACTTGTTTGATAATGGGGCTTTTTGAGCAGCCAAACTTTCCCAGTAATTAAAGTTTATTTATACATGAAGAAACACAGGCCAGGCAGTAATGCTCTCTCTATGTAGGAATTTCCTATTTTGTTTGCTAAAATTATGTGTGGATAACTAAACTGATTAATCTCAGAAAAATGTGTTTTCCCCGGGCCTATAACTTCATAAGTGAAAGGTTTTAAGCCAGCCCTGTTCATTGTTCCTGTGCACACCTTTGAAATACTATAAGTAATACCTTCAAAGGTGGCATGAACCCTAATGAGAGCACATGATCTTGTTAATTAACCTGTAATCCAATTCCTGCCTTGCTTTCTCCTACCTCCGTGCACATTTCTTTATTCATTTTAAATGTATTTTAAAAAGCTGCAAAGGAGCATTTGAGATCTTATTCCCTGGTATATGTTTAACTCAAATAAACTCTTACAAAAATTGTAAAAACACACACACACAAAAGAAAAAACAAAAAAAATAAAACAACCACAAACACACACAAGAAAAAACACACACACAATGTGTTATCAAAATTCTGCCCAGATGGCACTGCAGGGCTAACCATGAAGTAAGTATGGCCCCTAACATTCTTCTCTATCACTTTCCTTCTGGATACGGCCTTTCCTTAACCTTTGAAAACCTGGTCTGCAAAAGAAACCAAACAAACTCATTTATTGTGACGGTTAAACGATTTATTATTCTCTTTCCCTCCCTCAGAGTATTTAGACTTTACTGGAAAGTAAAGCCTTACAATAAAAAAGAAAAAGCAAGAAATCAATCTCAGAATATAATATCAGGCTTTAGCAAACACACAGGAGATGTTTCTCTGGGTTAGAAACTCATGTTTTTCTATGCCAGTATAATAGCAAAAACTTAATTAAGTGACTGAATGCAGGATGACTTCAGGACAACCTATAATAATAAAAGCATAATATGCCAATTAGACCAGACAGCCTAATGACCTTCTGGACGTCCTTCCAGATGACCTTCAGGACGAGCCAGGGCTTCAAAGGCCAAGCCCGTTGCATAAATTTGGTGCATCGGGCCTCTAGCAAATAATAATAGCTAACATTTATTGGATGCTCTCTATGTGTTGGGCACTATGATAAGCATTTTACATATGAATTGCCCTTTACTCATCACTAGAGGAGTGTAATTATTATTCCAATTGTGCAGATGAAAAAGATATGAGACACAGGGAGATTGTAAAGTTTTGTCAACTGTTACAAAGCTGGTGTTAACGAAAAAAACTCAATGAAACCTGTAGAGATTTTTGTGAGTTTATTTGAGCCAAACTGTCAACATATGCCAGGAAGCAGAAACTCAATGAATTGAGATAATGCTCTGGAGAATGGGAATTTACACGGTGCTTTTATAAATTTACCATCAAAAGGAAAACACGTAAGTGGGTTACATGAAATTCATTGGTGATAGATTAAGGAGGTGGGATAAAGCAAAGCGGGAAAATCCCTGGGATTGGATAAAAAGCAAAATGACGTACACATACCCAGGTGAGTGCAGGATCAATTAACATGATAATGAAGGAATTTGTGGTATCTGTCCTGGCACCCAGCACATTTGGTTGTGCCCCAGGGGCTTCAGAAATAGGGAAGTTACAAGTCACCCAGACATTTCACAAATACGTTATCTTAGAGGCAAAAAGACAAATGCTCAGTAAAGATCAAACTGTCAGGGAAAACACTGGCCCAGGATGTGGCCACCCACCATAACCTGTTTGTAGATAAATATCTAATTTTCAGACCATCTTTGTGATTACTTTAGGTCTCTGAGCCTGCAGGACTGCCATGCAGGCCTCCGCTGAGCTTTTCAGGCTAGCATGTGGCTCCTTTTGTCCACACTGGTAAATGGTACAGCCAGGGCCTAATGCAGGCTGTGGGGTTCTAGCACCTGCATGACAGTTCTGCTGCCTCCTTCCCAAAAGATCTAGGAGGGCCCTGTGTCAGCACCCCCTCAGCCACCGAACCAAGTCCTGCTCTACACATTAGCTAATAATAAAACTATGCCAACAGCACTTCATTTTAAGTGTCCAGTTTGTTATGAAAATTCAAACACATGAGAAAAGAGTGAACCATAATTTGATATCAATTATTTCTATTTTGGCATGAATAAAAGGTGTGGAAGCAGTCTTGGGTTGTGATGAGAATTAAACTGTGGGACTCCAGGAACCTTGAGATAGGGCAGTCTGAGATGAGGAAAAGTTGGCATTGGCCAAGACAGGACCACCATAAGGCAATTCGTGTTTTTCCAGCTGGTTCCTGATTCACTGAAGGGTCGAGAATGCAGTGCTTCCCAGAGTGGGGTCTGTGGACCCTCTGTATTAGCAATGCTTGGGAAATTAGTTCACAATCAGATTCCTCAGCCTCTAGCCAAGTGATTCTTCTGCAGTAAAATGTAAGAACCACTGCACCTAGAGGTTAGACACACCCTCTTAGAGGGACAAGTGCCTCGAACGACAATGTTGGGTGCGGGCAGGATATGTAGACAGAACTGAGCAGAATTAAACAGTGCATTAAAAAGACCGTACACCACTACCGAGTGGGGTTTATCCCTGGGATGCAAGAATGGTTCAACATGCCCAGCCCGTGTGGCTCAGTGGTTGGGTGTCGACCTATGAACCAGGAGGTCATGGTTCGATTCCCTGTCATTGATGTTTCTATCTCTCTCCCCTTTCCTCTCTGAAATCAATAAAAATGAAAAATAAACAAAAAAGAATGGTTCATCATATGCAAATCAATAAATGTAATACACCACATTAACAAATTAAAGAATAAAATCATATGGTTGTGTTAATAGATGCGGAAAAAGCTTTTGACAAAATTCAACATCCTTTCATGGCAAAAGCTCTCAGCAAATTATGTATAGAAGGAATGCAGCTCAACATAATAAAGGTCGTTTATGACAAACCCACAGCTAACATCATACTCTACGATCAGGAACAAGACAAGGATGCCCATGCTCACTGCTTCTGTTAACACAGTATTAGAAGTCCAAACCAGGGCAATTAGGCAAGAAAGAGAAATTTTTAAAAATACTAGTATGCAAATTAGGGAAAAAGAAAAATGTCTCTTTTTTGCAGATGACATGATCTTATATACAGAAAACCCTAAAAGCTCCACCAAACATTATTAGAACTAATAAACAAATTCAGTAGTTTCAAGATAAAAAATCAATATACAAAAAAATCAGTTGCACTTCTATATACTAAGAAGGAACTATCGAAAAGAGAAATTAAGAAAAAAATCTCATTTACAATAGCATCAAAAACAATAATATACTTAAGATTAATTTAACCAAGAAGATGATAGACATATCCATGGAAAACTACGAGACATTGATGAAATAAATTGAAAAAGACTCAAACAAACATGATATTCCATGTTCTTGGCCTGGAAGACTCTACATTAGCAGTGGTTTTGGAGAGGGGCAGAAAAGGATTGGCTCTGAGAGTCTCAGGCCATTATCTCTTGTACCATCTGGTCACATCTACATCCTCTTCCTCCTGCCCACGGTTTCCTGAGTCACTAACCACCCCAGCCCACTTCAGGGGCCCGGAATCCAGTGAACCATCATGTCCCACGTTATCCCTCTGACTAGACCCTGCCCTGCCTCTGGGTGTGAGGTTTCAGCTGAGGCTAGGAGAGCCAGTGAGGGCTGCTGAAGTTGGAGCTTCTAGACCACCAACCTGGAGAGCTGTGAAAATTCCTGCGGTCCCTGGGCAGAACAGAAAGAGCCCCAGAGGGGGAAAGATAATTTGTCAGCATAGAAAACCAACACTGAAACTGGGAGAGGCAATTCCCTCCGTTCACTCCCGCTGGGGTAAAGAGGGTGAGAAGAGGACTCGCAGGCCGGAGTGTTTTCCATGCTGTACTGTAATGCAGAGGCCTTTGTAAAGAAGAAAAGGCACAGGCTCTGTAATCTCTTTAATGACAAGTCAGAGGCCCGAGGGAAAGGCAGTCACATTTCATAATGACTAATTAACTTGCTTGAATTGCTTCTTGCAGTAGAAAAGTTTCCCAGAGAAATCATATCCTTCTTTTTAATTTTTTGACAATTCTCCAAAGGAAGGCAAGTACGAGCAAGATATTAAATCACATTGTGTTTTGTTCCCACAAAACACTATTGGTCGTTGTATTACCAATGACTCCATAAAGATTCTCATTAAATTTTCAGGACTTTTAGGGACTAAAAGAAAAAAAACAAACAAATGTTATATCAATGCAACTAAATATAGATGATATTGAATATAATGAAATTAGGGGGTGTTGGCACATAGAATGTAGTTTTCTTATATTTTTGTTGATTTCAGAGAGGAAGGTAGAGGGAGAGAGAAATAGAAACATCATTGATTGCCTGTCTCCTGCACTCCCCCTACTGGGGAATGAGCTGCTACCCGGGCAGGAGCCCTGACTGGGAATTGAACAGTGACCTCCTGGTTCATAAGCCAACCATTGAGCTACACTGGCTGGACAGAATGTACTTTTCAAAAATTCTGCTGTTGCCCTAACCAGTTTGGCTCAGTGGATAGAGTGTCGACCTGTGGATTTGGGGGTCCCGGGTTCGATTCTGGTCAGGGGCGTGTGCCTTGGTTGTAGGCACATCACCAGTGGGAAGTGTGCAGGAGGCAGCTGATCGATGTTTCTTTCTCATCGATGTTTCTAACTCTCTGACCCTCTCTCTTCCTCTCTGTGAAAAATTAATAAAATATATTTTAAAAATTCTGTTTGTAATTAGAGATTTCTGATTAATTCATACTGAGATGGATTATAAATGTGTAGACTCATATTTACTAAACTGGGTTAAACAGATACACAATATTTCTTAACATACTATCATTTCAGATTCTTCATCTGCATTTTTTCTTCTTCTAATAAACCACCAGAGTTCTGTAGAATTAAAAAAATAAATTTTAAAAACCCTAAAAAATGCTTCACAATCTCTCTGAAGTTTGCAATCCACTGATAGAGCCTAAAAATTGTGCTTTTCCATGAGAAAGTAATAATCTCCTCTATTAGTTTCCTGCTGCTGGTGTAACAAGTTATCACAAACATAGTAGCTTAGAAGAATTCAAATTTATTATTTTACTAGGGGCCCAGTGCACAAAAATTTGTGCACTCGGGAAGTCCCTCAGCCCGACCTGTGCCCTCTCGCAGTCTGGGACACCTCTGGGGATGTCCACCTGCTGGCATGCCTGGTCAGCCTGGGTGAGGGGCTGATGGCTGTTTGCAGGCTGGCCAAGCCCTCCAGTGTGAACCCTCACCCCATTGGGGTGTGGCCAGCCTGAGTGATGGGCTAAGGGCCGTTTTCAGGCTGCCCACAGCCCCTTCAGGTTTTGGGTCCCTACTGGGGTACCTGGACAGCCTGGGTGCGGGTCTGAGGGCCGTTTTCAGGCTGCCCACAGTCCCTTCAGGTTTTGGGTCCCTACTGGGGTACCTGGCCAGCCTGGGTGAGAGGCTGATGGCTGTTTGCAGGCTGGCCACAGCTTCCATTGACCCAACGTCCCAGCAAGGCTGGCTGGAAGCAGGTTTCTGAGGTTTATTTATCTTCTATAATTGATACACTGTTCCTTTAAGCTAAGGCCTAGGCAGGTAGCAAAGCCTTCTGTTGGCTTCTGCTCTGTGGCTTCTATAATTGAGACAATGTTGCAAATATGTTGTTGCCTGGAGCTGAGAGAAGCCCGGGCTACTGGCAAACAGTTTTACTCCTGCTGCAACAGAAGCTGCCTGTTTACTCAGTTCCGTGAGTGTCAGCCTCCATCTTGGCTGGGTTAATTTGCATACAGTCGCTCTGATTGGCTGGTGGGCGTGGCTTAGGTGTCCCAAAGAAATGGTCAATTTCAATATTATGCTTTTATTAGATTAGATAGTTTAGGAGGTGAGAGATACAAAGTAAGTAGCATTGGGCTGAAAACATGGTATCAGCAGGGCTGTGTTACTTCTGGAGGCTTTACACGAGACCAGGTTCATTGCCTTTTCCAGGTTCTAGAGGCTGCTTGCATTTCTTGGCTTGTGGCCCCATCTTAAAGCCAGAAGCATGGCATCTCCCAATCTCTTTCTCTGACTCTCCTGCTTTCTTTATATAAAGACCTTGTGATTTCATTGGACCCACCCATAATTTCCCCACCTCAAGTCCCTTTTGCAATAAAATCTAATCTATTCAAAGGTTCTGGGGATGAGGACATGGACATCTTTGGGGAATCATTATTTGTCAAGCTACATCTTCTCACCTATCTACCCACTATCTGCTATTGCAGTTTCTTACTATTCATTGTGGAGGTGCAAGCAAAAGAAATCAAATCTGGTTCTCTTAAGTAGAAAGAGAATTATTAGGAAGATAGAAATTAGAGGAGAGGCTGGCAAAATGGTCACAAGTAAGATCCAAGGGACCTCAGAGCCAGAACCACAGCGAAAATTTTGGCCTCAGAAGAACTGCCTGCCCTGTGCCCTGGAGACCCCTCTGGTGCTGCTGTCACCAGATCTTGGATATAGCTGCTGCACCCTTATTGGATTCCTGGTGATTTCCTGGAGCTGTGTCCTGCGCAAGTTGGAGGAGAAGGACATCTGATGAGCTAGGCTTAGGTCATCTGCTTGTAGCTACTTGATCCTCGACTGAGGCTTCCTCAGTAGAAAGCCCTACCTGCCTCTGACTCATTCTGGGATGCCTACAAAGAAGTATGTCCCAGTGCTGGGCAACTACACAAATGGCAAATGTTCACTAGACTCTTCAGACTCAAGAAGTAGGTACATGCTGTGCTTGAGAGCAAGGCTGCACTTTTGGAGAATCTTTAATCACCGAGTAAGACTTGGAAGTTGCTCATTTCGACGTGTAAAGTTTTGCTACACTTTGACATGACCTTCATTTCTATGTGGTTTTCGATTAAGAAAACTTCCTGGATGGTTGTTGCTTTTAACCTTTCCCTCTTCTTACTCTTTCTCTTTAACAATAAGAGTGCCATACATACATCCATTGCCTTCTTCTCCCTCTGTGTACCAAGTACATAGAGGGCACACCCTTCTATCCTTAATATTCGAGGATGACACTGTAACCCATGAAATGACTCATTGTTTGACTTGTTTTTCAAGATGTGGTAATGAGTTTGTTCTGACATATCCTTTTCTCTGCCTTGAGCGCCTGGTGCCTGTTTGATATGTCTGGCCATTGCCTTTTGCTTTGCCAATGACCTGAACTAGACTCAAATCTCTACCCAGGGCCCAATAATGTTGAATGCCAACCATGGAGCTAAAATTGGCCTGAAATGCTGTGAAGCAGCTGAGCTTATTAGGAAAAGGAGATTAGAAAGAAACCCAAAAAGGGATGTTTATGTTTTAAGAAAAGAAGTGTTGAAAAAAATTCCAATAATTTGAAAAACACACCCTTTGTCTCTTTTTATATGACTCTTTTTTTCTTGAACATCTAGAACCTTCTGAGAGAAAGGTCTAGAAAGGTCCTTGTGTCAGCTCTGGTCAAAG
Organism: Murina feae; assembly: GCA_004026665.1. Lineage (NCBI taxonomy): Eukaryota > Metazoa > Chordata > Mammalia > Chiroptera > Vespertilionidae > Murina > Murina feae. The sequence continues at coordinate 33,795 of PVJC01008777.1, read as the reverse complement.
CCTTTATGATGCAGACCTTGGTTAGTGTTGACAGCAAGATTGGCAAGGGAAAAAGTAAATAAAGGAACCATTAAATGTCCATAACCTTTGGTCCAGCAATTCCACTTAGAGAAATCTAGTCTCAGGAAATAAAAAGAGATATGGAAAGAAAATTTGAGTACAATGATATTTATCCAAAAGCTAATTATAATAGGAAGGATTTGGAATGCAATCTAAAAGCTCAATAATAGCAGTAGCAAACACTTACTAATCTCTTAATTTGCGTAAGGCAAGTGAATTATATGAACTATCTCATCAAATCTCAAAAGTGAAGTACTATTATTATCCAATTTTATAAATGAAGAAACTGAGTCACAGAGAGGTTAAGCAGCTTGCCCAGAGCCATGCAACTCCAAGTTGTGGGTCCAGACTTGAAGTGAGTTTCATCTGACACCATCACCATTCCTCAACAGGGGAATGACTAAACAAATACATTAGCAACATGATGAAATATTACACTGTCATTAGTAGGATGGTTTTGAACAATTTTTAATACAATGAGGAAATGTTCATGATATAATATTTAATGAAAAAGAAAAACAGTAAAGACTACTAGGGTACAGATATACACAAAGGATTGTTAACAAATATAAAAATAATTGTTTCCTGTTTGGGAACAAATAAAAAACAGTATTTTCTTTTCTGTACTCATATTTCTCAAGCAGCCTACAAGTAGTATGCATTGTTTGTACAATAAAGGAAAACAGTTGATTTTCAGAAAAAATAACTCTTGACGGGAATGTTCTATGAATCAGTCAGTGTTAATGGGTCAGCCCAACTGTAACCTATTGTGGTGGGGTTCAGAGCCCTAAAGGCCTCAGCATGGGGGAGGCTGCATTCAGGGCTGGCTGCACCTCCCATCCCGAGCCACCCTGTGGCAGAAGTGAGGTGATTAACAAACGGGGCCAGGGACCAGCAACACTGTCAGAACTGAATGAAAATTTTCACTCTGCAACTTCTGTCTATGTGACTTTGGGCAAGTCATTTATCCTTTTTTACACCTTTGTTTCCTCATCCATAAAATAAGGACAATAGCACTATGCACCTGATTGAGTTTGTTGTTGAGGATGAAATGAGAGGAGGTAGGTAAAGTGTAGCACATCGCTTAAAAGGAATAGCAAAGCACCCTTTGCCCTTGGTGGACGGGGTAGAGGGAAAGGCTGAGGAGATTGATTTGACATCATCCATAAGAATCAAATAGAACACCTTATTGCTAAAATCAAATCCCTTTCAGCAGATTTGGCTAAATTATGCTGGTGTTTGGGTGAGCCAAAAGATATGTAGTTATGTTTCTAGTTTTGGCAAAGTATAAGAAACTACATTTTTTTGAAACCACTGTACATTTCCTATGAACACACTGTCTTCTATAAGATTAACTCTAGTATCCAATGTCACTGCATATAAGTTATATAAAATTCTTTTTATCCAAGTAGAGATAATTTGGGTTTTCTGAGTATATTCAAATATGTACTATGAGAGTAATAGGCATAATTTAATAGTCCATTGCAGGGCCAGAATTGTCTCATTATGGATGTGACACAGCAGACATTAAATAAATAATAAAAATGCCACAAGGCTCCTCTGGCACATTAGGCAATACACTGATGTTTATATGTTTTTCAGTCATAAAAGCTTTGTGTGTACATCATTCTGTGTTTGTAAATGTTTTTGTTTGGTAAAATACTTGAAAATACTATAAATTACTAATAGCAAGTAGGTTATGGGGATGGGATTAGAAATGGTTCTTTTTCTCTTCCTTTTATTTTCCCTATTCAAATTATTTTCTCTTATTTTAGTACTACTTTTATAATGAAAAATGATTACGTATTATTTAAGAAATGACCTAACCACTTGGTGGCGGTATGCCATGAAGAATATATGGCTTCATTGCAGTCCTACACTTAAAATTTTTGCTATTGGCTTGATTTCTTCTATAATATTCTTGTTTATAACTTATTTTAAGTCAGCTGTCGAATTCCTCTCTGATAATTAAGCTTCTTTTTAAAATGACTTTAATTTAATCTAATTTAAATGAATGAACCTGGTAGATTTGAAACTGTGATAACAAAGGACCCAAGAGGAAGACTGTTTTTATTCTCTATTAGGGCTAATAAAGACCTAGTCAGATATGAAAATTATTGTTATATTCTGCAAATCATAGGCTTAGAACCATTTTCAGGATTGTCTTCTGTCAGCTGGGTGAATAGTGTCCTTGAAGTCACCTCTGACAGCTTTTAATGATCAGTTTCCTTGTCAAATAACCACCTGTACTTATACAAAAGAATTACATTAACCTGTGTTAAAAGCCAACAGCAATATATATTAAATATCAATGCTAATTTTAAAATAATGAAAATGGAAAGAAATCCAGCAACATATGCTATAAACCCATGGTTTTGCCATATTGAAATTGTATCATCACATTTTAATGTTATATTTCTCTTTAAAATTTCAAATCAACGTAGATGCAGACTCTGCACGGGCTCCCTGAGAATGCACAGAAGCTTATAAAATACTAATTTAGATGAATAAACCTGGCTGTTGGGCCTGGGACAGAACCTTGCTCCCTCATAGTTTGATGGAACCACATACTTGGAAACAAAAGACTTAATGAAGCATCGAGAAGCCGAAGGGAATTTCTGATTTGTCACAATTCACAGTGGAACATTCCCCTCTTGCTGTGGAGAAGCCAGAATAAAAACACAGGACAAAAAAAAATTAAAAAAAAAAAAAAAACCACACAGGACAGATCTCTTGGCTTTCCTAATGTTTTCATCTTCTAAAGTGCCCTACCCACTGTTCTTGGAAAACTGCTCTTCAGTGGCGCTTGTGCTGGCACCCAGATCAGCCCTTGCCGAACATTTCCGAAGACCCATAGGAACCTTTGTATTGGAACTCCATGCTATTTTTTCTCCAAGAGAGTTGTCCGGGCCACGTAGCTTGATTTATTCAAGTGTGTGATGTCTCGGTGTCAGCTAAGGACACCACAAGTTGTGATTCCCCCTGGCTCCAAAGTACTTTTTTTTTTAAAGGAAGAATTTGAACTCTGAAATCGGAATGAATAATGGGGCGTGAGGCACGCCTGGGGACCCAGGGCTTAGAATCATTTTCAGCATTCGCTTCTGTCAGCTGGGAGAACCATGTCCTAAAGTCACCTCTGGCAGCTTTTAATTATCAGGAAGGAAGAGATGGGTAAGGAAGCTCAGGACTCTTGAGTTCAGACTTGAAAGCGAGTTTGAAGCCAAGGTTGCTCACCCTACCCTCGTCTGAAGCTTTCATTAGTAGTGTCCTGACAACCTTTATGACTAGCTGGGGCTGGCCAAGTTCCTTGCCAGTGGAAAGGAGCAGAGGGAGGTCATTAGTGGCATTCCTCCCCTGTGTTACAACCTCAGAGTGTCTGCTAATCAAAACTGGGCTTCTTCTACAGTAGCTAGAGGCTGTTCACTAACAGTAAATCACAGATTGTGCAAAGGCAAAAGTGACACATGTTGGAGGTTCGCAAGGAAGCCTGAATTTTATTGCATTGTCTGTTGGAAGGAATAAAGTAGAGGCCAGTTATTGTACATTTATTTTTGCCTTGGTGAAAGAAATAAAGCTCCTTGGTATTTGTTGCCTAGAAGCCTCATCAAATTAGCAGACACACCTTGAAGTCTTACAAACCCTAAGTAGTTTCTCCCCCCCCCCCCCCCCCCCCCCCCCCCCCCCCCCCCCCCCCCCCCCCCCCCCCCCCCCGCCCTGCTTTGGGATTTACCCAGTTAAATAACAACAAGAAGAAAAGACACAGTTGAAGGCCTTCGCGTTTATTCCATCGTTTAAGCCTATTAAAACACTGACTTACTTTAATCATCTCCAAACGAGTAAAGAAACTCTTAGGAAACTGGGTAACCTGAGTGTAAGATATAAAAAGCTGATGCTGTTTTCTTTTTTCTTTAAGTTCCCCTGGTCACACTGAAATCATTCCAACATGACACTTGGAATTCTGGGCTTCGAGTTGCTTCCATCTTTAAAGGACATCTTACGTCTGGTAAGAAAATGCAATGTGGGTTTTTAACAAATCATTTATTTGAATTCTCCCTACTGAAAAAAATTGGGTCAGGCATACCTTTCTTGATAAGATTGTCCATATGCTTTCTATAAGAAAATAATCAACAAAGATCGCCTTAAAGTTGAATGTAAGGAGTGGTGGATATAGGAGGATTTTACCATATTTTGCTCTGTGTTGAATATGTTTTCATTTTAATTGGTGCCAGGACTCAAAACCCCAAAATGTTTTTCTAAAAAATTTATATTATTTCAGTGTCTACCATGTAGCAGGAGTTTTATATACATCGTCTTTTTTAACCTTCAGAATAACCTGTTGAGATAAGAGTTACATATATATTTTATAGTTGGGATCACTAAAGTTCAGGGAGGTTGAGGAACTTGTGCAACTTCACATTAAGTGACAGACTAAAATTCAAAGCTTATTTTTCAAATTCTGAAGTCTTTCTCTCATACAATCAAGGTCTTATTTTATTTGTTAGTATGACTCAAGATTTTTCATTGATGAGCATGGCTAAATATTTTAGGTATGAAAAGATATTAGATCAGGTTGTAGGTTGTGCAATGGGCAAATACAACTCTAAATAGAAATTTCAAATTGAAAAACTGTAGGCATGGCTATTTCACTACTGACCATGGATAGACCATTTTTCTCCTTGCACAGAAATCTAACAGGAATAGCATAAGAATTTTTGCAGATTATATTAACATTTTTTGGACTTTTATTTACTTATTTAACAAATACCTATTAAGCAACAACTATGTGCCAGGCACCGTTCTGGGTGCTGGGGAATCAGCAGTGAAAAAGTGAACAAAACCCCTGTGTTTTGTTGTTGATCCTCACCTACAGCTTTCCCCCCCACTATTTTCATAGAAAGTGGAAGGGGGAAGGGAAGAAGAGGGAGGAGAGAGAGAGAGAGAGAGAGAGAGAGAGAGAGAGAACCAGCAACCCTGCCTTTGACTGGGAATTGAACCTGTGACCCTTGGGTCCACAGGCTGACACTCTAACAACTGAGTAACATTGGCCGGGCTGAAAGCCCCGTCTTCACGGCGTTTCTATTCTAGATAAATGGGGGGTGGTGAAGAAGGGAGATGAGGGTGGTGAGGAGAACAATAAACAAAACAAGAAGAATAAAGTCAAGCAGTGGTACATGATATCCAGAAACATGAAGTAAGGTATGAGCACTCTGAATTTGTACATGTGAATCAATTACAAGGCAAGTGCTTAGGTTCAGTATAGATCCCTAATTACAGATGCCTACACAGACCTGCACCTTGATATTTCTGTGGGAATTGTGGAGGCTAGGGGCTCATGGCAGCTCTACTAGGTATCATTACCTCTACTTTACAGAAGAGGATACTTGAGCTTCAGCAAGTTTATAATTATACCCTGAGGTTAGAGAGCTGATAAATGGCAGAGTCCATTTCAAACCCAGGCATCTCGGGTCACTCTGCTTTATCCTTGGTCCCCTTTGCCCATCTGATGTTAATGCGGGGCAGTGGTTCTCAGGCCTTGGCCGCACATTAGAATCACCTGGGAATCTTTTTAAAATCCTGATTTCTGGGCCTCCTCCTCCGGAAATTCTGTTTCTTTGTTACTAATATGGCCCCACCCCATAACAAAGAAACAGGTGATTCTAATGTGCATCCAAGGCTGAGAACTACTGATGTGGGGATTGCCTATCCTCCCGGCTCTAATGCCCAAGGGTATGTGGCAGTCAGTATCTTCATTAGTTTCATAAAATCTTCAGCAATTGTGTTTTAGTCCTAGGAAAGCACTAATTTCATATTCCACTGGAACTTTGGAGTAATCTAAGCCCCTGGCATCCAACTGGCTTTAGGAAAGGAGCTGCAAGTGCATGGTAGGTGGAGCAGGGAAATAACTAGAGAAGGGCCAATACAGTGTCTGCTGTGAGATAAGTTATCTGATACACATTTGCCAAAGGGAGAGAGGAAGAAGGATGGAACGGAGGTTAATACCCAGCTCGGCTCAGAACAAACTTGTGTGATAAGTCATTTCTCAATTACAGTCTATATTAAAAAATAGAAAATAGGGATAAAGTGTGATGATGTTGGTAGGTAACACATGTTGGATACATTATACTAATTATTTAAAGATTTCAGGGGATTAATTCAACTTCAAAATGTAAGGAAAGCTAGCATTGTTTTTTAAAATAAAATGTGAGTGCAAGATGAATAATAATTTAAATGTTTTTCTTATTACATACATTGTTCTACTACTAAGTACAGTGAATGCTCTTTCTCAGCAGGAAAAAAAATCATGATCAATTTTGAAGAATGGTGACAAGTTGTATATAACTGCTGTCTCACACAAAAGGTTAAAAACACACACACACAACAAAACCCCAGTTGTAATTATGGCCAGCTTTAGACTCTGTTACAAGCAATTGAGAATTCTCACTTGTGTCAGGAAATCCAAATGGGGTTCATCACTAAACCTTTTTATATAAAATATGCACGCACAAGCTCAGAAGAATGTTTAATGCTGACCACATTTGCTAGAGTTGCACTTCTAGAAACCTGCTGACATCAGATATAATCAACCCAGTGTTCTCAAACAAAAAGTATCATCATGCAGTTAGCCAGGGCAGGCACCTCAGAGTGAGAGATAAAGATTAATTTTGTTTTCCCTTTTCCTTGGAGATCAATGACCTTCGCTTTGAGGAGAGTAGAGAGAGAACAATGATTCTGATATCGCATGGAGACTGATGCTTAGCTAAAATTATTTTTCTTTTCCTCTCAGACAACAGGCAACAAAACGTTGGACTTTTATCAGGAATGGTCTCCTTTGCTGTTGTGTTTTCAATTCTTTCTTTGATTGGAATATTTAACAAATCACTCCGAAGTGGGTAGGTTTTCACAGAATTTCTATTTTTCTGATTCAGACCATATATTTGTACCACCAAAATGTAGTTTATTCAGTTATTTACAAGAAAAGTCCATCAGCAATTTTATTCAGTGGAAGGAAAAACAAACGAACAGTTATGCCAAACTCTTTACAGATGTCACTCATTTAATCCTCACAGTGACCCTGCCAGAAAAGCTCTATGGTCCAATTTACAGAAAACGTACACAAGGTTTACAGAGATTAAGTGGTCAACCCAAGGTCACTAAGCAATAGCCAGGAGTCCAAGACCTAGCTGATCTCAAAGGCCATGTCCTCTCTTTCACTGCACAGCCTTCTCACCGTGCCCTCAAGTTTATATATAGTGCCTGGATTCTTTTCTTTTTTAAAATACATTTTTATTGGTTTCAGAGAGGAAGGGAGAGGGAGAGAGAGATAGAAACATCAATGATGAGATAGGAAATCATTAATGGGCTGCCTCCTGCATGCCCCCTACTGGGGATTGAGCCCACAACCTGGGCATGTGCCCTGACCAGGAATTGATCTGTAACCTTCTGATTCATAGGTTGATTGATGCTCAACCACTGAGCCACAACAGTGGGGCAACACCTGGATTCTTTAGAATGGTTAAGTCATATCATAACCTGCCTTGAATTCTATCCAAACATGCTCCCTGAATCAGTGCGAAGAGAAGTGTGGCACCATCTGAATTCATCACTGGATACCAATTGTGTTAGTGTTTTAGCATGTGTGTCAATGCCCATTCTTCTTGGCTTTCTTCAATCATTTCCCCCCAATATGGTATTAGTAAAGCTCTACACCTTGTTATTTAAAAATGAGACTGTGAGGAAAGCAAGGCCTTAAATTTCCTAAATTTTACAGATGCGTGGATATATATTTCCGATATGTTGTTTCATGTGGCAGTCTCCCAATACATCAATGACACACACATTTAACACATATGACTGTGATAATTGGCATTGAGTCTCCCTTTTTTGTGACCATCCCTTGTTTCATGAGATAAACTTCCTTTTTTAAAAACTTATAACCAAAATACAGTAGAAAGATTTAGAATGAGCTATTCTGCATAAAGTATGCTAGCGGTTTTTAAAATGTATGTAGGTGTTTTCCTCAGAAATTAAGTATTTAAATTACACATTAATAAACATACCCCTTGTACCTTGGGCAAATGAATATGGAATTTTATTTTCAGTTGTTTTAAAATATATTCAATTATGAAGCCCTTTGAAATATTTTAACATTCAAATGTATACCACATACAAATATTCATATTTATGTGATCCAAGAAGTCTATATTAGTGTGAAATTTTAAATAACAGTAGATATGTTACTAAGAATAACTTAAGAATTAGCTTCCTGTTGATAATGACAAGTAAGAAAATAGGACAATTCTTTGCTAATTTAATTATTTAAATATTTATTATTTTTAAAAAGATAAAAAGAACAAGAGATAATTCCAATATAATTATTGTACATATTAGCAGATACTGTTATTTATTATAATGATACATTATTACATAAGCCTTATTTCATAAATACAACTAGAAAACAGAAATTTAAAAAAATTTTTAAATAATGAGACTAAGAGTGGAGATAGATAGATAGATATTCTTTTTTCAAAAAGTATATTTTATTGTTTTTTTTACAGAGAGGAAGGGAGAGGGATAGAGAGTTAGAAACATCAATGAGAGAGACACATCGATTAGCTGCCTCCTGCACACCCCCCACTGGGGATGTGGCCACAACCAAGGTACATGCCCTTCACTGGAATCGAACCTGGGACACTGGAGTCCACAGGCTGACGCTCTATCCACTAAGCCAAACCCGTCAGGGCGATAGATATTCTTACTGTATCAGCAGCTGTATAAAAACTTTTTTACAATAGCATGAACTTACTAATTTGGTCTAATTTTAGGTATAGAAAGAGATGTAAATTAGTAAGAAAGCGGAATCATGAAACATTGCATAAATGTAAGGAAATTATTTTTACCCTACAATTCGAGGACAAATTGGGCTAGCAAAGTACTTTTGGACATTTGGTTGTTACTTAGTAAAAGTCCATAGAGAAGCTGCTTAAACAGATTAACAAGTCTTATCTGTTGTTAATGGATGCACTGTTACCATGGGGAAATGTACCATAGATCAGTTTAGTCTCTTCTAAGTTCCTGGTACAATCTTTTTCTCAAATCAATTTTTACTATAAATGCAGAAAATGCTTCCAACACAGTGGCAGTGCCAAGGGGCAGCCTTGGGGAAGAAGTGGATTGTACATAGCTTCTCCCTCTTCTTTCCATCACCCCACCCCAGTGATCCTGAATAAGTACACAGGCTAAATAAAAAATGGCATACTCACTGTGCCACAATACTGTAAGACAGTTTCCCAGTCCCCTGATTCCATCCACATAGAGAAATTCTGAACTACCATTGTCATCTCAACCCTAACTGGAATTATTTCAAATTCAGAATTAGAGAAGCTTGAATTAAATGATTTTATTATATAATATTTTCTTCTTTAATATTTTTCTGTGGTTATGGTCCCCTTGGAAAGTTCTACAAAATATCCCTTAAGTTTTCCAAACCTTCCCACACTGAGATCTCCTGCTCATCATGCTTTATCATATTTAACATATGTACAGTTTTTACTTCCAGGGTGGTTCTCCCACTTATCTTGAATCTAGTGTGAGTGTTTTGAAATGTTCCGGTTCATTAGAGAGAAGTAGAATAATAGAGAGAAGAGAAAAATCCCTACAGACACTGAATCAACTTTCTACTTAACTATTTAAAGAAATGAAAATCTTAGCTTCTGCTTCAGAAAGTTTGATTTTATTATGCATTCGATTCTAATTGATTTCCTAATCTCCCATAGGATTGCCTACACCAATCCTAAAGTAAAATGCTTCTAATGTGCATTTTTGCCTTTTAGCATTAAAAGAAGAATGTTATTGCTAATACCAAAATGGCTTCATGAAGACATTCCTAGTATGAAGAACAGTAATGCTGTGAAAATGCTACAGGTAACTCAACACCATCAAATAAAAGCTAAATGGCAGCTGTGTCCAAGAGTGCAGTTCGAGTACAAATGTGTGTACATATAAGCATAACTGTATAAGCATATGTAGAAACAAACTAATACATATTTCAAATCATACTTAAGAGATGAGAGAATAGAATTAGTAAAAGAAGAAAGAGATAGAAAAAGAATGCTATTCAACATGATGAAAGAAGGAGAAGAGAATAGCTAAAGAAACATATACGCATGGACACAGACAACGATGTGCTTAGGGCCCGAGGAAGGAGAGGGCGGTGTGGGTGGAGCTGGGGGGAGTAGGGAATGAAGGACACCTGTAATAATGTCAACAACATAAAGAAAGAAAGAAAGAAAAAAGAAAGGTAAAAGGAAGAAAGAGAGAGACAGAGTCAGAGACAGAGGGAAAGAAAAGTGAAGTGAAGTGAAAGGTTGTGAACTAGGTGTCAGAGTCACTTGGTGGCCAGGCAGTTGGGAGGTGTCTTCAGGGACCAAGGAAGAGGGCTGAAAGGTTCAATTGAATGAGCCTCACAGACCCAAAGGCATTTTCACTTTACATGAGATTGGAGAAGCAGGTGGAGCCCAAGAAGGACACCACTTCACTCCTGAGACCCAATGGAATTTGAGAAAATAAATGTGTGAGGACTATGAGAGCAGGTGTCACTAGGGGTGGGGTCAGGTTTTCACTTCAGCAAAGAAGAGAAGGGTGAGCCAGAAGACCTTGAGGACATATGGGCCTTTGCTGGTTGTGGAGGAACTGTTGATGATTGTGAGTGAAGGGAAAGAATCTGCTGTGTGTGGTCCTACTTTCCAGCACTCTGGCCTGGCCATCAAGAGGCTCAAAACCTAGTCAATGAGACAGACACATTATCCAAGCACTGCGAAGAAATAAGATGAGACATGGCAAGAGTACATTGAAAGATGAATAGGAGTTGCTCAGAAGATGCAGAGAACATTCAAAATACAGAGGGCAACATGAGCAAAAGCACAGAAGGGAGAGGAGCATGCTGGGTATTGCTTTATCAAAAGGATTTACATGAGGAGTAGCTGGAAAAATATTAGAATGGTGAGATGAGATCACAAAAGGTCTTATAGCTATGGAACTTCATTCTGTTGACCTATAGTATTCAAACTTTAATAAAATCTGTAATTTTAGCTTAGGAACCCTGTGTTCAAATGATGTGAGGAAGACGAGTATTTGTAAAACAAATAAAATGGCTCTATTTGGAGCTTCAGCAAGCAAGCCCATTAACCAAATCCTTCCCCATCTCTCTAAGGCAGGGGTCCTCAAACTTTTTAAACAGGGGGCCAGTTCACTGTCCCTCAAACCATTGGAGGGCTGGACTATAGTTTTAAAAAAACCCAACTATGAACAAATTCCTATGCACACTGCACATATCTTATTTTAAGCAGGACAGGCAGCGGCGGCAAAAACACCCAGTGGGCCGGATAAATGTCCTCGGCAGCCGCATGTGGCCCGCAGGCCGTAGTTTGAGGATGCCTGCTTTAAGGCAACAGTTTTCAGCCTTGGTTGCTTATTAGAATCCTGGCCCATTCCAGGATCTCTGGGCAGGCAGCAGGGGTGGCGGGGAGAGAAAGGGCCTGGGGAGACCCAGGCAACAGTATTTTCCAAAGCTTCCCAAATGATTCCACTTCACAGCCAATGTTGAGAACACTATTGAGGGGTTGAAAACTACTGCTAAAGACAATGAGGAGCCAGTGGGAGTTTTCAATTGAAATAGACATGGTCCTAGAAAAGAGTCAGATTTAGAGGGATCAGAGAAATGAGCATAATGAAGTGTGGACAAAATGTCAATAAGCAAGAATCCTGAGTGCTGGCCGACTCATTTGTTCCAGGAGGTCTATAACATAAGGAATAAAATGAGTCCATGGAGGGAAAGGAGCAGGTCATTGGTGATCCTGGTCCAGAGGTTCAGTTGGGAAGTGAATGGAGAAGGAGGAAGTGGGGAGGAAGAGTGGAAACATTTTCTGATGAGTGTTGTATAGAAGGGAAGGGAAGAAAGGGGCTATGCTGACATGTGGTCAGCCTTCAAACACCTTGTAGAATGAATGAGTAATAGTAACTCCAGAGGGGTGTGGAGGCAGAAGCATGTTTGTACTAAATTGAAGAGGCCTGAGAAGGGTTATTATAGAGAGAGGGGAACGTGATTGAACTGTGAAGAAGAAGAAGGGAGGGGATGGTCTAAAGGAAAGAGGTGGAAAGTCCACCCTGAGCAGGAGGAGGGATCTTTGTCTCTGGACATAGGAAGGAGAGAAAGGGCTTGGATGGCTGACAGTGGAGGGGTGATCTAAATAACTGAACCCACATTTGTAATGAGGTCCAAGGTTAATTAACTGAAGGACAAAGCTACATTCACCAAATTACAGATAACAAATACTTTAGTCTTGATATTCATTCCACTTAGTTCTATTTTGTTCTATTAATTGTACTAGGGAATTGGGGACTCCTTATGGCTCAAGGAAATGTCTCTGATCCTTCGTGATCAGAGCCTCTTCTTCCTTTATGGCCCTCACTCTGGAATAGTTCCCGTTGGTCTCTTGTGTCCTTCATTGTTGTTTGACTCCCACCCACTTCCTCACCCAGTTACCAGCCTAAAGTGGGGAAACACCTCCTTCCCCAGAACACAGCCACCTTGCATTCTTAGTTTCCTGCAGAGTCTAGTTCCTTTGACTTCATCCGTCCTTTAACTACAGTGGTTCCCCCTTATCCATGGTTTTGCTTTTCCCACTGTCAGTTATCTGCAGTCCAAAAATCTGAAATAGAAAATTCCAGAAATTAGCAATTCATTAGTTTTAAATTGTGCCAATTCTGAGCATTTGTCCAGTGTATCCAAACTATATACACTACCTGCCCATTAGTTACATGGTTGCTATCTCAGTTGTCAGATTGACTGAAGTGGTATTCCAGTGTTTGTGTTCAAGTAACCCTTATTTTATTTAATAACTAGAGGCCAGGTGCACAAAATTCATGCATGGGTAGGGTCCCTAGGCCTGGTTAATGATCAGGCCAATCTGTGGGGTAACCAGCAGGGTGATCAGGGGGCCCCTGCTGACACCCACCTTGGCCAGCCTGGCGCCACCCATTCATTGGTCCCACCTCCCACCACCACTGCTGACAGTTGCCTCCCTCTGTGGGGCAACCAGCAGGGCAACTGGGGGGGACTCCCACTGGCACCCGCCTTGGCTGGCCTGTGGGCTGGGGGCAGCTCCTGCATTGAGTGTCTACCCCCTGATGGTCAATTCGCATCAGAGTGACCGGTCATTCCACCAGTCATTCCGCCGTTTGGTCAGTTTGCATATTAGGCTTTTATTATTTAGGATGGCCCCAAAGCACAAGAGTAGTGAAGCTGGAAAATTAGATATCCAAAGAGAACTCATAAAGTGTATGTATGTATAGGAAAAAAACATAGTATATACAGTCATCTTCTGCTTAATGATAGAATATATTTTGAGAAATGCGTTAGACAATTTTGTCCTAGTGCAAACATTATAGAGTGCACTTCCATAGTGGTACAACCTACTACACACATAGGCTATAATTCAGGGGTCCTCAAACTTTTTAATAAGGGGGCCAGTTCACTGTCCCTCAGACCCTTGGAGGGCCGGACTATAGTTAAAAAACAAACAGACTATGAACAAATTCCTATGCACACTGCACATATCTTATTTTGAAGTAAAAAAACAAGGCGGCAAAAACACCTGGCGGGCCAGATAAATGTCCTCCGCAGGCCACATGTGGCCCGTGGGCCATAGTTTGAGGACGCCTGGTACAGACTATTGGTACCAGGCTATAAGCATGTACAGTATGTTACTGCACAAAACAACACAAGATTAAACCAAGCATGTGAAAAATGATTCAATTAAGAGAACTCGATTGCATAGGAGATTAGGGCATTGACACATGCATTTTGGAGGGACGCAAACATTTAGTCCACAGCAGAAGCTATAATTTTACAGTTGTGTTGGATGGAAGCTATTTGCCCTGGGAAGCCAGCCATCAGCTGGAAAGCCTTGAGACCTTTTCTCACCCAGAAAAATTATCAGGCTTTTATACAAATAAAAATCTTCATCTACCCTCCTGATTACCACAGATGTGTCTGCATTGCAGGCAGCTGCACACCTTTAGAAACTCAACTAAGGTTTTAGTCTCAAATGAAAGCAAAATAGGATTCTCCTCCTACCCAAGTTTTTCATTTAAGCAGCCAAATATTTCCTTATAGTAAGGCTCCATAATATTAAAAGACTAGAGGCCCGGTGCATGAAATTCGTGCATGGGTGGAGGGGTCCCCTCAGTCTAGCCTGCACCCTCTCCAATCTGGGACCCCTCAGGGGATATCCAACTGCCGGTTTAGGCCCAATCCCTAGTTTAGGATTGGGCCTAAAATGGCAGTTGGACATCCCTCTCACAATCCTGGACCGCTGGCTCCTAATTGCTCACCTGCCTGCCTGCCTGATTGCTCCTCACTGTGTGCTGGCCCAGTTGCCCCTAACTGCCCCCCTGCCAGTCAGGTCACCCCCAACTGCCCCCTCCCTGCCAGCCTGGTCACCCCTCATTACTCCCCTGCCAGTCTAATCACCCCCAAATGCCCCTCCGCCAGCCTGGTCACCTCTTACTGCCCCCTGCCAGCCTGGTTGCCCCCAACTGTCCCCCCCGCAGGCCTGGTCACTCCTCATGGTCACTCCACTGGCCTGGTTACCCCAGGCATGTGCTGTTCAGTTGTTTGGTTGTCCCTCACTAAACCCCCTGCTGGCCTGGTTGCCCTACAGAGCCTGCTTGTTTAGTCATTTGGTTGTCCTCACTAACCTCCCTGTGGTCTGGTCATAGGCAGCCATCTTATGAGGGTTAATTTCCATATTACCTCTTTATTATATAAGGTAACTTTTAACCAAAGTAACTTTTATTTTTCAAAGAAAATGAGGGCGAGGCTAGATAAGAATTCAGAAATTCATATAACACAACTTTCTACAGTTGCTCATATCCTATATACAACTTCTCAAAATGGTGAAAATGTACATGCTCATTAACAAGACCTGAAGATATAGTCTTCCTACAGTATACAGAAGAAGCAAAGGTATTCAAAGTCAACATTGTACTTAATAATTAATACTTTAGTATTAGATCTTACTTAGAAATGATATAGGGATCCAATGATTTTTTTCCATTAATTAACCTAGTTTAAGACAAATCCAAGACATACTACAGAACATAATTATTAAGGAAATAAAGTTCATCAAAATAAGGATGCAATTTGATTAAAGACAAATGGAAATATGTCATAAGTAAGCATTAAGTAGAAGTGATGCTAGCTTATTTGATCAGTAAACCTGTATGAGTTTAGAAGAACATGCACAAGTATAGCAAAAATATACACTTGTTTTCTATATAACACTGGTAATTCAGAGAAGTCAGAGCTGTTTTCATTAAGGCAAATAATGAAATGAGTCTAGTTTGCCAAAGACTTGTCTAAATTATGTGAACTTAAATTCTTAAAATTTAAGGGCTGGTTTCTGGGCTGGTTTCTTTTCAAATACTTTTAAAATAAAGCACATTTTATATCTTTGAAGTTCCAATTCTTCATTTTCTAAGAGTTATAGAAATATTATATTTATGCTAGAGGCCCAGTGCACAAAATTTGTGCACAGATGCAGTCCCTAGGCATGGCTGGCAATCCAAGTGCGAGCATCTGGCATTGAAGGGCAAGTCCCAGCTGACCTCTGGGCCTAGGCACCTGGGCTCCCAGGCCCCACACGCCCCCCTCTGCCTGGGTCATGGTGCCTGAGTCCCCATGAAGAGATGTGGTAAGCACAGCTGGATGCCACAAGCCAGGGCACAGTGTGAGCCTCTGGGTCACCCAGGTGGGCAGCACGCTCTCTCCTGGCCAGCCTCGCAGACCAGCTCCTGCACAAACCCATGGGGCGCTCAACCAGCCCCTGCAGGCCTCTCGAGGGTGCCCAGAACCTGAGCGCAGGGGCTTCCCTAGTGCGTAAGCCCTGCCATCCCGGTGAAGAGTAGCAGGGGATGAGAATGAGCTTAGTGGACACCCTGGAGTCTCACCACACCTCCGTTCCTGTCACCCTCACCCCCAGGTAGCTGGCAAGAGGTCGCAGGCCCCAGCCCCTAGCCCAGGCACCATGGGAGGTTAGTTGCCACCACCCACCTCCAGTCCCCTGTCCCAGCTCAGGGCCTGGCCCCGATCAGGCAATCAGAACATGCTGGCCACTGCTTGCAGTCTGCAGGGTGATCGACTGGGGCCCCCACCTGGATCCCTCAGTGCCAGGGAGCCAGTGGCGGCCCCCCCACCCCCGCCCCACTGCCACCGCTGGTCTCCAACTGCAGGATGGTTGGCAGGGAGATTGGGCCCCTTCTCACACCCACTTTGGCCTGGTGCTGCCCACTCACCTGCTCCACCATCCCGCCTCGGTCCTGCTCTTGTTGGGGCCCATCAGGGCCGGCAGCGCCTCCACTGTTGCCCATAGCCAGTGTGGCATCCCTGACACCTTTCATGTTCTACATCGCCCCCCTGGCGGTCAGCACACGTCATAGCAAGTGGTCAAACTCCCAGGTTGAACTCCTGGTTGAACAATTTGCATATTATGCTTTTATTATATAGGATATTTCAACATACTTCAAAATCCAAATTTTAAAAGGCCCTGAAATAATATGCAGAATGCTTTCTCTTTAAAAAATTTAAACCAAGACATGTACTTAAGACATGGATTATTTTTATTTTTCCTTTCCTTCAGTCTCCTCAAGGGAGAATTTAATAAAGGCTTGAATTCAAGCAGGGTAACAAAGGAGAAAATCCTATGGGAAGATAAACAGTATGAGAAACAGGAGAGGGAAAGGAAAGTTGAGGGAAATTAGAATTCCAGTCCTTATCCAGTTATCCAGCTGGCCCCTTTAAATGTCTTTTGTAAATTAAAACAATGCTTTTTCTTCCCAGGAAAAGAGTGAATTTATGAATAATAATTTCAGTGAACAGGTCCTATATGTTGATCCAGTGATTACAGAGATAGAAATCTTTCTCCAAGAGGAACACAAGCCCATGGACTGCAAGACGGGAAGGAATACAGGAGCCCTGGAGACAACAGAGTGCCTGCAGAAGTCACTGCTCACCAGTACTACAGTTGTGTATATTCCTGATATCAACACTGGGTATAAACCCCAGATTTCTAATTTCCTCACTGAGGAAGACCATTTCAGGAATGATGCTGCAACCAATTCCTCAACACTCAAACCAACAGTTGATTCCTCAGACCTGGAAAAGAATGCCCTTTTAAAAAAATACCCTAATTTTGCTCCTTCTGTCTCAAGTATGAATTCACTAAACAATACACTATTTCTTGAAGAATTAAGCCTCATTTTAAATCAAGGAGAATGCAATCCTTCTGACGTGCAAAACTCGACAGAGGATGAAACCACCAGGCTTTTAGAAAATGCTTCCCCCAATGAAACTCTTTCAGAACAGACTCTGCTGCCTGATGAATTTGTCTCCTGTTTGGGGATCATGAATGAGGAGTTGCCATCTATTAATTCTTATTTCCCACAAAATATTTTGGAAAACCACTTCAATAGGATGTCACTCTTGGAAAAGTAGAGCTGTGTAGTCAAATTAATGTGATAAAGCTGCCTTGCAATCTGAAGTTGAATTTTCCCCTCAACATAAATTTCATTCTGCCCTATTTTTTTAAAAATTAGAGAATTAAGATTCAAAGATGGAACATACTTTATGGTCACAAAATAAGTAGCAATATTATGGACACCTAGTGTATTTTTCAAAAAGAATCAACGATATCTTTTTCATTTTCTCTCCTTGCCAGGCACAGAACAGCTCTCTGTTGTAGGAAGGATAAATCATACAAAATATATGGTAGTGAAGTAAATGCTGAAAATAGTTATTGAAAACCAAGACATTTATATTAGCTTGCAAGGGGAGAAGCATTTAATTTTCACTTTATTGCTTAAAATTATCTTGAGTAGATAAAAACATAGCATCCAATAACAAAATAAGCAAAGGACAGAAACAGAGGAGCAATTAATTAGCATGTTTGCTGTATTATTTTTTTCTACTATTTTCTATTCAGCTGATAGGGATCTGATCTTTCCTTATTTTGATTATGAACTAAGGAAATTACTAAAACAATGATGTACAGAAATCACGAGATTGCTATTTTTATTCAAGTCAAGAGTGATAGATAGCATTATTCTCCTGTGGTATAGTTGGTGTATTAATTACACAATAGTAGAATTAATGATGTAGCAGATGCAGAATCATCAAGGTGTAATTTTTTTAAGATTCAATTATGTTTTAGATATATGTCATAAAATTACTGTTAATACAGATATATGTCTAAATACATGTCACACCTCCCACTGCTTCTTATGCAGTGACGTATCCTGCAGACATCACTAATTGATCACTACACGCCTTTTGCTGAGCCTGCTGAGCCCTAAGGTAGCCTCAGAGTCAATCATCTTGACACAGTGCTTGTGATGGCCACAGTCAATAATGGCTGAGATGAGAGGATCTGCCAACCAGGTTAATATTGAAAGGTCGGTGATCTTAGAAATATGAAATGCATATTTTAAGCTGAGAATTGGTATCCTGCAGACTTCTCTACTGTGATTAATTTTTATGGTCAAGGGGAACACTGTTTTTTTTAAATAAATCTTTTGTTTATATTATTACAGATGTTCCTCTTTTCCCCCCCCATAGCTTCCCACCACCCAGTTCCCATCCCACTCCATGCCCTTACCCCCTGCCACTGTCTTCATCCATAGGTGTAAGATTTTTGTCCAAACTCTTCCCGCACCCCTCACATCCCTTTCCCCCCGAGAATTGTCAGTCCACTCCCTTTCTATGCCCCTGCTTCTATTATATTCACCAGTTTATTCTGTTCATCAGATTTTTCTTATTGACTTAATTTTTAGATTCACTTGTTGATAGATATGTATTTGTTGGCACTTTGTCGTTCATAATTTTTATCTTTACCTTTTTCTTATTCATCCTCTTCTTAAAGAATACCCTTCAGCATTTCATATAATCCTGGTTTGGTGGTGATGAACTCCTTTAGCTTTTTCTTGTCTGTGAAGCTCTTTATCTAACCTTCAATTCTAAATGATAGCTTTGCTGGGTAGAATAATCTTGGTTGTAGGTTCATCACTTTGAATATTTCTTGCCACTCTCTTCTGGCTTGCACAGTTTCTGTTGAAAAATCAGCTGACAGTCATATGGGTACTCCCTTGTAGGTAACTAACTGTTTTTCTCTTGCTGCTTTTAAGATTCTCTCTATGTCTTTTGCCCTTGGCATTTTAATTATGATGTGTGTTGGTGTGGTCCCCTTTGGATTCCTCTTGTTTTGGGTTCTCTGCACTTCCTTGACTTGTAAGTTTATTTCTTTCACCAGGTGGGGGAAGTTTTCTGTCATTATTTCTCCAAATAAGTTTTCAATATCCTGCTCTTTCTCTTCTCCTGGCATGCCCATAATTCAGATGTTGGTACATAAGAAGTTGTGCCAGAGGCTCCTTACACTATCTTCATATTTTTGGATTCATTTTCTTTTTTCTTTTCTGGATGGGTGATTTTTGCTTCCTCGTATTTCAAATCTTTGACTTGATTCTTGGGATTCTCTAGTCTACTGTTGAATTTCTGTATATTATTCTTTATTTCAGTCAGTGTATGTTTAATTTCTGACTGGTCCTTTTCCATTTCTTTGGCATTCTCACTAAGATCCTTGAAGGTCTTACTAAGTTCCCCAGAGGTTTCTGAATATTCTTAAGTAACCTTAAAACTGTGATTTTGAACTCTATATCCAGTAGTTCGCTTTCATCCATTTCTTTCATTCATGACATGTCCTTGCCTCCCCATTTTGGCTGCTTCCCTGTGTTTATAGAGTGGCTTTGTGTGGCAGGTGTCCTATCGGGCCCAGTGGCTCCTCCCCAGTCACCTGAGGTGGACGCTCTTGATGCAGCCCTTTGTGGGATGGGTGCACAGTCTTGTTGTAGTTAAGCCTTGATTGCTATTGGTATCACTGGGAGGAACTGACCTCCTGGCCAATTGGCTATGAGGACCCGCTGTGTCTATAGTGGAAGAACTGCTGTGCTGAAGACACCCTTATGGGGCAGGACTTGCTTTGACCACTGAGTATACTGGCTCCTGGATCTCCAAGGAGGTGCAAAGGCAGCCACTGCCTGAGGCCACCTAGCAGGAGCTACATCAAGATCTGAAGATTTCTCCTCTTTGTTTGGGGTGTGGAAATTTTGGAGCTTTCTGACCCAGCTGCAGTTTCTTAGGTTAGGCTGCGAAAGGACAGGCCATTCATATGCAAAAGCTGCTGCCCACAGCTTCGGTGGGATTGTAAATTGGGTGGGGCAGGGTTTCAGGGGATCACCAGGGTGGAGCAAACAGCAATGGCTGCCAGTCAGCTGTCTCCGTGTCTCTGTGTCCTGTGCCCCCACACAGTAACAATGATTCCTGTGAGCACTTCTGCAAGAAAGCCACCCTTGCTTTCTCACCCCATGCCAGGCGGTTCAGTTTCCCTCCAAAGGAATCTGAGTCCCCAGAGTCTCACTGGAAATTAGTTCAGAGCAGTTGGGAGCTTGTATTTCCCTTCTAATTGAAAAAAACCAGCACACTGAGTTGCCAGCCAGTTTCAAGCGCCTCCCTACCTCCGCTTTTGGCACCTCTGCACCTCCTACCCAGTCTTAATGCGCTTTTTTCTTTCCTTCTAGTTATAGAACTTCCACTCATCCATCTTTCCCATGGTCCTGGTGATAGCCATTTTGTTGTAGTTGTAGTTTTGGTATGGTTGTGAGAGGGAGCACGTTACAGGTATATGCCTTATGCCACCATCTTGTTCTCCAAGGGGAACACTTTTTTAATGATCAGAACAATTTGAAAACAGGGTAGCTTATCCCTTGAATTCCTCTTTCTCTTCTATAGTTGTTAACACTAACTTATATTCAGATTAAATAGTTTAATTTTATTAGAACAAGTCAAACAGTTAATTTTAAAAAAGGACCAGTTGCCTACCGTGTGTTTAGCACATGAGCAAGCTATTTTGTTTTTGGCTTTTTTTTAAAAAATAAAAAGAGAGACATTTAATTTTTTAAAAAGCTAAAAGCAGTTTTGTTGTCATTAAGTGTGTCCATGAGGAGCATGACCATACATCCTGCTTTTCTTGGTTTTTGTCCCAGAGTTAAATAAGATCAGCATACCCTTTCACTCTCAGAAGTGTCCCATTTGGATGATAAATCATACGGTCACCCTATCTGTGAAAACTGCTTAACACCCAGCATGTAAATAATTTATCACATCATCTCTTTTTTTGCATTGACAGTCCTCTTTATTTTACTTTATATTATTTACTAAAGTCATTTTGTTGCAAAAATGGAATGTTACTACTCACAGTTTAAAAAACATATCCCCTGCTGTGAAGTTCTATTTTCCTAAAATGTGTATATAATAGTTGTACTTTACATATCCTGAAAATATATTTTAAATCACAAATGAAATGCCAATATGAAATATCATGATTTGTAAATGATCATATGTCTTTGTTTTATGCTTCTCCAGGGGAGAATACAGTGAAGCAAAGAGGCAGGTAGCATTTAAGATAGAAATAACAAAAGACTGAGATAAATCTTTCATGTTTACCAACATGATGATGACATCTGTTAGCATGTGAAGAATATTTTCTTAGTGTATTTCAGTATAATTGTAATCTACCACACATCAAAAAAGCTTTTGTCAAGCTTAAAGAATAGTAGCATTATTTGATATGCAGATGCTTCCATTACAGTGAATGTCTCCTTTAGGACCTCCTATTCTCTGGCTGCTTTCCCTTTCTAAGGTGTCTTCCCAACACCCACATCACTATTTAGCACCAAGGAGACACTTGTAGGTCTATCTTTGCCATTAGGTCTCATGGTCCCGATGAACTAAAAATTGAAGCAATACCTGTAACAGAGGCAATGTGCCTGTCTTTGCCCTAAATCCAGAAAAATTTCAACTGCTTCATCACAATGCAACCTTGGTAAACAGGCAAGGGTTTTCTTACTATGATTCATTTATTCAAATACTAGAGGCCCGGTGCATGAAATTTGTGCAAGAATAGGCCTTCCTTCCCCTGGCTGCCAACACCGGCTTCCCTCTGGCACCCAGGACCCGGGCTTCCCTCGCAGAGGGAGGCCCACCCACCTGCTGCAACCCACCGGCTGGTGGCCTGGGCCTCCTTCGGCAGGACAATCACGAGGCGATGGCCAGGCTCCCAACCAATCGCATCACACCCAACTTGGCTGGCCTGGTGCCAGTGAGTGTCATAGCGTGGTCCTGGATGGTCATTTGGATGGTTGTCCAGATGGTCATTTTGCTGTTTGGCTGCTCAGTCAATTTGCATATTACACTTTTATTACATAGCATTATTCTCTGTAGTATTGAATGTCCCTGCTCTGTGCTAGGAACTCTGAGAGATATGGATGTGAACAAAACCAGCCAAGTCCATGCAGCACTGGGACTTACATTCTATGGGCAAAAAACACACAGTCCATGGGGCTAAGTCATTGCCCTTCAAGGAGTTTACATTTTAGTGGGGAAGGGGGAGAAGACAGGGGATGAAGAGAAGCAGAAAAAAAGTACAGAAGAAAAATGTCCAAGAGTAAGTGTGTGTAGAGAAGTAAAATGGGATAGTGTGGTGAAGAGCAACTTGGTAGTCACTTTACACTGGGAGGCAGGGAAAGTCCCTCCCAAAGGGACACTGACATTACCATCCGAATCACAGGTAGGAGCCAGCATGGGAGAATCAGCTTGCCACTGATCAGTTCCTTCTCTGGAAAAATTCTCCAAGGCTAATATCTCTACTTCTTTCCCTCCTGTTCATGTGGCCCCTACTCTCCCTTGCCCCTGCCACCTCTCTCTTCCTCAGGTAGGATTTTCTGTAGATTTAGGGGGACAAATGTGTATCTTTTCATTTTTCCATCTAGCCCTTGGGCTTATTACTAACTTCCTAAATCTCACAATCTTTGCAAGTTGCTGCTTCTTAATGGATGTATCATGCTTCTTGGTGTGGGTTAAAGGGAAGGAGGAAGAGAGAAAGAGAGGAAAAAGCCCCTAATGATACCATTGAGAGGGAAGAGGAGAAGATAAATACAAAGAAAGACAGATTAATTCTCAGTAATGCCGAAGCAAAATAGGACGTTATAGTTCTGGACAATCCTAAAACTAAGAGAAATGCAATTTCCTCCTGGTCTAGTATCTTCCCTGCCCCTTCCTTGCTTCTATCCTTCTTTCCTTCCCTCCTTTCTTCCTTTCTTTTTAATTTTTATTTCTTTCTTTTTTTTTTTTTTTTTTTTACATAGAAGCAATGGAAGAGGCACAGCTGACATAGAGTTCTGAGGTGTTTTCTTGAGTTTGTGTGTGTGTGTGTGTGTGTGTGTGTGTTCTATCCTTTTTTAAATTAGGAATTTGTTTTTATAAATTAGAAGAACTATTTGATGACTTAAGAAGGCTTATGAGTTTTAGCATATGGTTCTCAGGCAACATGGGTTGCTCTATGGCCCTGCTGGCTCAATCAGAGGATGTTCTCAACTTCTTTTCTTGTATTTTCAATCTTGGACAAAAAGGAAACACATGACTATGGCATAGAACAGAGTTTTCATAAATAAATTTTAGCAACTGAAATTAAATCTGTTGCAGAAGTCCAAAATGTAAAACAGGTGAAAGCGAATCTCCCGTTGAAACAGATTGAGTGTCATGTCTGCAGCAGCCTACACATGCACGTGAAAACCCAAGGATTTCTCTCGTCAACACCATGGTGACCAGGATTCTAGCCCAGCTTTGAGAAGCCTCTACCCATGATTATACCAAACTTTCCATCTCAGTTAGAGGCTGCCAACCCAGGCTAATGGGACCACAATTCCCCCAAACCTCCTAACAGCCTGAACGACTTTGTAAAAAGAAGCTTTCTTTTAGAGCTGGTTAATAGAAGCAGTACAACATGCAATAATTAACTTGTTTCTTTCCAATTACTTTATCATAAATGTCTGGGTTTTGTCCAAGTTTATGTTCTTTTTTTGATCATTAAGAATAAAATATTGTGTTGTGAACATAATTAGATTATAACCCCAAAGACTCTTGAATTGTGCTGTGGTTTATCTCTTTATGAAGTAATTATACCAATTATAGGAGGTGATGTTTTAATGGGCAATGTTATCCCCTTGGCAGACACTGTTGATTTAAAATAAAAGAAAGTGATTAAAAACAATTTATGGAGCTCTCTTGGGTAAAAGCATGAAACCAATATAAAATAATTGGATTCTGATTCATGGAGTGGACTGTGTACTACTTTCTTGGATGCCACAGTTAAGGCAATTTTATAAAGAACTCTAACAAAGGTTTGATAGAATATTCTTGTCTCTTTCCTGCTGCTAAGATTACACCATTAAATCTCAATTAATGTTTCTTGTTAAGGACTCTTAGCCATTTTGCTAATTTCACTTTTCAACCTATTCTGCATCTTTTTATCTAGAATTTCCATCAACTTTCTGAAGATGCATTTCCTTTATGCTTATTGTAGGGAGAGCTACAGGATTAAGCTTAGGACTGACCTGTTGGCAAAGCCACAAACAAGTCCCAGCTTAGAGGGCACAGCCCTCTTAGCATAATTGGGTTTGACCTTATGAAGCTCCCTAGATCTTATCTGGGTAGCTAATGGGCTGTGGGAGGTGCAGCAAGCCTGCCAAAACAAGTGAAACTCACAAGAACATTGTAACTATGGTGACCACTACCTTGTTTACCTCTGGCTATAAACTAAAGGCTCAGCTTGCTATCTGGATCTCTCTCTGTGGCCTCAGCCAGGCACAGGAAGATCCACTTAGATCCAGCTTATTCTCTTTGTCTTTTCTACATCCTTTGCTGCCCCCCCTCTCCCCTCAGGCTTACCGAACCCTTGGCTGAGCTGGCATGGCGCACTTATGTTCAGGAAAACAACTTATTTAATTTTAATAATTAGCATTTAGCAATAAATTAAGAATTTATTCTTACATGGTTCATTTTTGTTTGGGATAGCAAAAGAATTGGCCTAGCTTTATGAGAAGAAATAAAATTTAAAAACTAAAGCAAGTGTTGGAGAAACTTCTTTCCTGAGATCCTTGGTTCAAAAATTCAAGCAACCAGAATGCTGTTTCTAGCCATGAAGGCACAGCTTACAGTTGCGACTCTGTCAAGGCACAGGAAAGAAACCATAAATAGCAAACACTGGAATCCATGCGACACACGGAAATCAATAAACCAACTGTTCTTTCCCGTTCACATTCGGCCTGAGAATTTTATTAGAAGTGAAAGGGAAAGAATATAATAGTAAAAATTTTAAAAGGCAGTTTTTATTTTCAAGCTACATAGTAATTTATTTTAAAAATGCTTTTAAAAAACCAAAGTGATATCAGTATCAATGAAGTGAAAAGTGGCAGTCCGTCTGTACACCTCTGCTTCCTTGCCCCATCCCTATCATAATACTAGAGACCCAGTGCACAAATTCATGCACAGGTGGGGTCCAGCCAGACCAGTCCCAATTGGGGTGGATCAGGGCTGGGCCTGCCGGGGTGAGGGGCTGCAGGAGGTTGGCCGGCCCCACCTCCAATTGGGGGCTGATTGGGGGCTGTGAGCTGATGGGGTGGGGAGGCCAATTGGGGGCCAGGCTAGCCAGGGGGAGGGGCTTTGGGAGGTTGGCCAGGCAGCCCCGCCCCCAACAGGTGTGTGTGGAAGTCTGGGGTGGAGCCAGCCAGGGGGGAGGGGCCGTGGGCCTATTGGGGTGGTGGGGGCCCATCAGGGCAGGGTCAGCTGGGGGGAGGGGCTACCGAAGGTTGGCCAGCAGGCTCCACCCCTGATCTAGCAGGTGTGCAGGCTATAGTGGGCATCATAGCAACTGTTCGTTCTGTCGTTCTGGTTGTTAGGGCATTCTGGTCATTGGCTTTTTATATGTATAGATGATGAAGGGGCCTGATGCATGGCAATGGAAGATGATTTGATCTTGGGAGGTGGGCACACAGTGCAATATACAGATCATGTATCATAGAAACGTACACTTGAAACCTATATGACCCTATTACCAATGTCACCCCAATCTAATACAATAAAAGAGTAACATACAAATTGACCGTTACCACCAGCCAATCAAAGTGGCTGTATGCAAATTAACCCAGCCAAGATGGAGGCCAACAGCCATGGAGCTAGAGCAAGCCAGAGGCTTCTGTTGCAACTGCCTGCCTAGGCTGGCTGAGCCTCTGCTCACGGCCAGGCCCACCAGCCAATCAGAGTGGCTGTATGCAAATTAACCCAGCCAAGATGGAGGCTGGCAGGGCGTCTCTGCACTGGGAGCCTCCACAGCCGGCATAGCTGTGCCAGGTGTGTCAGCTCAGTGAGGGGGGTCCAGCCTGGGGCCTCCTCGGGGCATCCAGGAGCGCCCACCCTGGGTCCACTGCCTGGCTCCACCCCCCAGAGGGCCTCCACCAGGCGTGTGGGAGAGTGGGTCCTCCACAGGGCTTGCAGGAGCAGCCATCCTGGGTCCATTGCCTGGCTCCGCCCCCTGGGGGCCACCCCAGGGCATGCGGCGGGGGGGGGGGGGGGGGGGGGGGGGGGGGGGGGGGGGGGGGGGGGGGGAGGGTGCCTCTGCAGGGTGTGTAGGAGCAGTCGTCCCAGGTCCACAGCCTGGCTCTGCCCCAGGGGCCTCCTTGGGGGCGTGCAGGAGCACCTGTCCAGGGTCCGCTACCTTCATCCGCCCCCCAGGGGCCTCCACAGGGCATGCTGGAGCGTCTGCTGCACAGTGCGGAGAATCTGAAGCCAGTTCGCTGACCGGCTCCACCCCAGGTGTGTTTGCTCAGCAGCAGGGCCCCACCAAGGGATCCTGCACCAGTGTCCGCCCCTGGCTTGCCACCCAGCTCTGTGCCAGGTGTATCCCCTCAGCGGTGGGGGCCCACCAGGCGTGTGTGATCGTGGGCCCTCTGGTGGGAAACGTCAGGCCTGCACTCACCAGCCCTCCCACCCCCCAGTGCACAAACCCTGAAGGGGCTGTGGACAGCCTGAAAATGGCCCTCAGCCCCTCACCCAGGCTGGCCAGGCATGCCAAGCAGGTGGACATCCCCCCCGAGGAGTCCCAGACTGCAAGAGGGCACAGGCTGGGCTGAGAGACCCCCACTCTCCGAGTGCACAAATTTTTGTGCACTGGGCCCCTAGTGTATTTAATAAAATAGTAATTCTCAATAAATTAGTGTTTTTTCCCCAGTTTTTTTAATGGTTAAAAATGTTATATTGTTCTGTGACTTGTTATTTTCACCTAACAGTACATCTTGGATATCTTCACATGTTGTTATATGTAGCTTTATCTTATTCTTTAAACAGTCGAATAGTATTTCATAGAATAAATGTATTATTATGTATTTAATTATTCTGAATATTTCATATGTTTCGCATTTTTCATTATTATACCCACACTTGTAATAATTCATCTTATATACATCTTCACACAAGTATATGAAATAGGGAGGTGGAAGGGATAAATGCCTAAATGGATATAGAAAGAAGCAGAATATGAGGAACCTGAGTGGAGTGGCAGGAAATGTCAGACTTGTGGAGCAAATAGGAGGTAAAGAAATAGGATTAGAAAACCCAAAAAGCATGCACTTTTAAGTAGCACAGGACTGCTCTTGTTCACCCAGTAAACAAGCACCAATCCTAAATTCCTATCACACTTCGGCTGTTCTGTTTTAGTGTTCAGAATTTCATAGTAAACATGAAAAAATGTAATATATTCATTGGATGCTGTCTGATGTGATACTTATTCCAAACTTCTTCTTATCTGAATTTAAACAAAGTTCAGTTCTCATTTTACTATGGGATTCAATGTAGGAGATTTATTTTATCTTAGTTGTTGAAACTGAAAATCACTTACGTTTTCTTAAATGAGGAGATTGGGATTTTAAGAAACTGCCAGCTGCCAAATATTTGTAAGTTCATTTTTCCTTTTTTAGTATTCATTGCACATTCTGTGCTACTTTGGAGATTCCATTTGATAGAATAGAGGCAGCATATTCAGAACCCTGTGAGAGCTGGGCAGGAGCTTGCTAAAGCCCAGAGTAATGCAGGAAAGCAACTGTAATAATAATTAAAAAATAAAAAACACCACAGAAATGCTTAGGAAATACAACAGATGATAGATTCAAGCTATGCTCATAACTTCAATGAAATAATGATTTTTTAAAAGTACTCCTTAAAATTCTTATTTTTCCATTTTGTTTATTTTGTTTTACTAAGCAATGAAAACCCTCATTTAGCAAAAGAAAAAAATTGCAGAAAAGCATGTAAAACTACAAATATAACTAATGTTGCAATAGGTGGACTAAACTTCCTATTTTTATTTCCCATTGAAGAGCTTGAAATAAGGTCAAACAGTCAGGGTTTTTGAATTCTGAATCTACCAAATGCCAAGTGTGTGACCTTGAACAATCATCAGAGTTTGATATTCTCTCTGTTTGTCCTATTTTCTGGGACAGGGTGTACCTTGCTAAAGAAGATTTGATTGAGTCCAGCCAGCATGGCTCAGTGGTTGAGCGCTGACCTATGAACCAGGAAGTCACGGCACCTGGTTGGGTTGTGGGCTCAGTCTCCAGTGGGGGCCATGCAGGAGGTACCCAATCAATAATTCTCTCTTGGCATTAATGTTTCTCTCTCCCCTTCTTTCTTCTTTGAAATCAATAAAAAATATTTTTTTAAAAAATAAGTGGATTTGCCCTAGCTGGTTTGTGAAGTGGATAGAGCGTCGGCCTGGGGACTGAAGGGTCCCAGGTTCTTTGCCAGTCAGATGCACATGCCCGGGTTGTGAGCTTGATTCCCAGAAGGGAGCATGCAGCAGGAGCTAATCAATGATGTTTCTATCTCTCTCTCCCTTTCCCTTCCTTTCTGAAACATATATATATGAAGTAGATTTGACTGAGTTGAAATACTTTTTCCCCCACTTTACTCCATGGGCACCACAAGTCCATGACTTGTTTCTCTGACCATTCATTCTCAGCCTCCTTTTCTCGTTTCTCCTAGCCTCTCTGTCACATAGACATCGGAGGCCCTCGGCCGAGGCCTTAATTTCTCTTCTGACCTCTACCATGAACTCCAGACTCATACATTCAGATGTCTTTCTGACATATCCATTTGCACAGCCTCAAGACCTGGAGGACCCAACATGATATGATCTCACAAGCCTTCTCTTCTCACTGATATCCCCCTCTCGATAAGCAGTATTGTCATTTTTCCCAATTACTCACTCCTCACGTCTACACTGTTAGGAAATCCAGTCTACCCTACCTTCAAAGTATATCCTGACACTAAATCACTTCGTATCACTTCAACTTGACCACCCTTGTTCAAACCACCATCATTTCTTGCCTAGCTTATTGCAAAAGTCTCCTAAGGTCCATCTTCAATAGACAACTAGATGTAACTAGTGATCCTGCTAAAACACTTGTTAAAATCCTTCCAATGGCTTCCCATCTCTCAAAATAATAGTAGTCCCAGTCACTGCAGTGACCTATGAAGCTTTACCTGGTTTCTCTCTCTCTATCCACTGGTCTCAAGTATTTTTCTTACTCTTTCTTTTTCCTGGAATACTCTTCCCTGAGACTGGTATATTGCTCAGTAGCACACTGACTTTAGGCCTTCCCTGGTCACTCCATCAAAAATTGCAAATCTCACCCCCATGCTTCCTACTCTGCTCCTCTGCTTTTGCTTTCTTCATGGCACTCACCACCACCTAAAATTAAGCATGCAACATTTTAAAAATATGCTTTTATTTATTTTATTGGGAGAAGAAGAGAGACAGGAACGTTGATGAGAGAGAAACATCAATATCGATCAATTGCCTCCTGCACACCCCATGCTGGAGATTGAGCCCCAAACCCATGTATGTGCCCTGACTGGGAATCGATCCGGGACATATTGGTGCATGGATCTATTTTCACTGGAAGGGGCAGACAAATGGTGCGGGGTGCTAAAGAAAATGACCAAACAAACAAGTGTTCTCACCTTATAGAACATCAGATAAATAGCTTACTAATAAAAACAATAGCTAAATTCTAAAAGACCACACAACACGTAGTTTATCGGAACTTTGGTGTAAAGAGATGCTGCT
The DNA here is from genome assembly GCA_004026665.1 of Murina feae. Classification (NCBI taxonomy): domain Eukaryota; kingdom Metazoa; phylum Chordata; class Mammalia; order Chiroptera; family Vespertilionidae; genus Murina; species Murina feae. Next base: position 3,610 of record PVJC01008777.1, on the reverse strand, counting down.
AAAAATACTCAAGTAGAGATAATCCATAGAATGTATGTGTTTGTGTATTGTTTTAAGTGCCATCTGCTTCAGTTTCCAACTATTCTGTTAATTTTGTCAATGAAGCTGGGGTTGGCTTGGTGGTTTGCACAGAGGTGGCAGAGTTAGGGCAGATCTCACTTTCCTGACTCCTAGTCCAGGGCTCTTTCACAACCTACACCAAATGAGCTGCTTAGAAATGGACCAGTGGTTCTCACCTGCCTGGACATTAGAATCACCTTGGGAACATAAACAAAACGAAAGCAAAAACCAACGAAGCCTGATCACCACCAGTTTCACTGATGCTTTTTGGGGTTATTTTATGCACTGCCCAGGTTGAAACCATTAACTTAATTGCTCCTCCTTGTGAAAAGAAACTTCCTGCCTTTATGCATTATTATTTACATCCCCAATCCTTCCATCACCTGGTTTTCTCAGGGACAATAGATGCCAATCCATGGGAGCCCCTGCATCTCATCACACCCCATCTATAAACTTGCTTTCCACTCATTCTCTCTCCTTGTTTTCATAAAACAAAAGAACTACACCTTTCCCCTTCCAGCTAATCTTCCCACCCGGCACTGGACTCTCCCCCTCATCTTGTGCCCCTGTAGGGCCTGGCTGTAGTTATCTGTTTACACATCACACCCATCTTGTTCTCATCCATCAGTGTCTGGCTCATATAAAGTGGCCAGACGTCCCGCTTTTGGCAGGACAGTCCCAATTTTTAACAATTTGTCCCGTGTCCCGTGGCGTTTTAAAAAAGTCCCGATTTTTGGAAAGAGACATATGTACTACTCTTTGTAATATTTTAAGTAATAATAATAATAAAAAAAAGAACCCCCCGGTCAATTGTGTCCCAATTTACCAATGTTAAAATCTGGTCACCTCACCCATAGTAAATGTGGAAAGACTTCTAAGTTTCTATTCAACACCCATTCTCATGCTCTTACTTACTAACAGAGCCTCTGTATTATTGAAGCATCAATAGATTCCACTGAAAGGCACATTCTCCAGCCTCTCTTGCCTCTAGGTGTGGCCATGCGATGAGTTCTGTCCAATGAGATATTTGCAGAAGATGTTAGAGGGATTTCAGGGATTTCTTTTCAAAAGGGGAGACAGACAAATGGAGAAAAATTTCCCCCTTCCTCCCCCTTGCTCCTTCCTAACAACTGGAAAGTGGTCATGATAGCTAGAGCTCCAGCTGCCACCTGGGAGCACAGGTGACCTGGAAGACAAACGACACTCACTGGGCATAGCAGGGCAGAAAGATGGAAGAGGCCCACATCCTGGTGTTTGTTTTTTTTTTAATATATTTTTATTCGTTTCAGAGAGGAAGGGAGAGGGAGAGAGAAATAGAAACATCAATGATGACAGACAATCACTGATCAGCTGCCTCCTGCACGCCCCATACTGAGGATTGAGCCTGCAACCAGGGCATGTGCCCTGACTGGGAATGAGCCATAACCTCCTGGATCATAGGTCGATTATCAACCACTGGCCCATGCCAGCTGGGCTCCCTGTTGATTTTGAGGAGCTGCCCTGGAGCACTTATCTCTACTTTTAGATGAGATTAATGTTTTTAAGTCACTGTTACTGGTCATCCTGTTTTTGTATCTGAATTAATCATAATGGATGCAATAGGTAACCAGAAATTATTTTTTTTCAAAGAATGGATTGCATATATCCCTATCGTGGTCATTTATTTTCCCGTAGTGCCCCTTTCCTAGGATCTACTCTTTTCCTCCAATCCATGTACCTTCAGCATCACCCTGGCCAGCTGGCTGCAGGGGACTGGTATGAGGTATTCTAAAACCAGCTAGGCCCGTCAAAGGCCTTCCCCAGCACCTGCCTCTGGGTATAACAATTGGGCTAGAGATGCACACCTGACCCCAGCTGGACCAATCAAAAGTTTCTCCCGGGCACTTTGGAGAAACAGAGACTCTCTCCAGTGATAGAATTTTTGATGCAAAGTTCAGAAGCTTTTGTCGGTCATGTTTCTCTCCATGTTTTTTTTAAAATATATTTTTATTGTTTCAGAGAGGAATAAAATGAGGATGGTCTACATACAGAGAACAAGAATAATAAACAAATAAACAGAAAAGGCAAAGAGAAGAGATGAAGTGAGAAGCCTAAATGCATCTAAGGACCTGGTTTTAAAATTGTTAATACAGTTCAATCACATTCAGTAAAAGAGAAACCTTTATAATAGTCTTCTTTTTGCTTAAGATTCTTAGAGCTGTATTTCTATTATTTATAATTGAGAGTTCTAATTAATACAACCCCCTAGATGGAAAAAGAAAAAAAGCTTTGAATTTTGCTCCCAGAATCTATATGATTTTCTTCTAATGATGATTAGCAATGATGCTGTTTATCTTGTACATCAGTTTACCTGAAATTGAAAGGTACTACTGCACAAAGATATATTTGATGTTGTTTTCAGTAAATTGTTACTGGAGTTAAACCTCAAGCCATCCTGATAGCGCATCCCCTACACCAACCTCTTTGCAATTACAGACAGAAGGATTGGCAATAAATGCAACTCAACTTGAAGAAAAATTATACCTTTCAAACGCCTGTGAGCACTGGATTGCACTATTCACTCTTTGTGCATCCTAACTGGAAGTCTGAAGTGGAAATGAAGTTCTACTATTTTAATTTTTTAAATATTTATAATTTTCAGCTTTCCATCTCAACAATTATGCTTAGATATTATCTGAGAAGAGGACAATCCCTTTATGTGACTGACTTTCAGAATTTGAGTAAGGTAGGTCTAACCAAAATGTTCCAGCGACCAGGTACAAATCCTGTTCTATGACTATGTAAACAATTTTTTTTTTGCACGCTACAGAGTTTTATGTGGTGTATCATGCAAAAGATAAAGCCCTTTATTTGTGTTTGTGCAGAAACCGGGTAACCTTGTCATAAACTGGGGAAGAAATGACTTAAGTGTCACCTCCCACATTTCCTGCTGTGAATAGACTTAAGGGCTTATGAGGTGTCAGAACTATTAATACACAAACTTGACAGAAACTAAATCTCAGTGCACAAACTGGGGGAAAATAAGTATCTGCAATAAATGAGTTCTACAAATTCATACCTGGCTCTTTCCATACCTTGTTTAATTTCCCAACAACCTTTGGTGCATTATTAGCACTTTAATGCTGAGGAAACTGAGTCACAAGAGATGAGGCATCCCACCAGGGTCACCTCACTCACCATGTGCCTATCTCAGCGCTGTGCCCAACTATGAATTCCTTAGGTCCGGAAACTGCTGTTTACATTGCTTCTTTCAATGAACTTTTGTCATAGAAGACTAAAACCTTTGCAATAATACTGTGTACATGCCAAGAATATAGCAGTTACAAAGAGTATATGATAGTCAGCAGGTGTGTATTGAAGCCCCTTACACATCCAGCGTGGTTCAGGGTTCCTATTCAGGGTTCGAGTTCTGAAGGAGGCCGCACACAAAATGAAGAGAGAGAGACTGGAAGAGAATCAATTTGGAAACTGGGGGACCAGGCGTGGCATCTTTCCTCTACCAGGGTAGATTGCCCACTGATGCCTGAGTCTCACCAGCCTTTTATTGAGT
>PVJC01008776.1:28042-47720 GCA_004026665.1 Murina feae | reverse complement strand
ATGATAGGATGAACCAGAGCAGAAACGATACTTAGGTGTGTTGTGCTATTCAGATGTTTATAATGGTCTGGCCCTCTAGCAACATTATAGCTAATTTGCTTACAAATGTCAGGTGGTCATAATCATCCGGCCACTCAGTGTATATATTTCAATTTCAGAGAGGAAGGAAGAGGGTGAGAGAGATGGAAACATTGATGATGAGAAAGAATCATTGACTGGCTGCTGCCTGCATGCCCCACCCTGAGAATGGCGCTGGCAACCCAGACATGTGCCTTGACCGGGAATCGCACCGTGACCTCCTGGCTCATGGGTCAGCAGTCCACCACGGAGCCTCACCTGGGGGCTGTACTGCGTTTTGAGATGAGGCAGCGCATTATCTCCAGCTCTGTTCGTTTTGCTCAAGATTGCTTTGGCTACTCATGGCTTTTGTGGTTTCATATGAATTTTAGGATTTAAAAATGTATTTCTGGCCCTGACCGATTTGGCTCAGTGGATAGAGCGTCGGCCTGCAGACTGAAGGGTCCCAGGTTCGATTCCGGTCAGGGGCATGTACCTTGGTTGCAGGCGCAACCCCAGTAGGAGGTGTGCAGGAGGCAGCTGATCGATGTTTCTCTCTCGTCGATGTTTCTAACACTCTCCCTTCCTCTCTGTAAAAAATCAATAAAATATATTTTTAAAAATAAAAGTGTTCCTGTGGAAAAGGCCCCTGGAATGTTGAAAGGGGCAGCAGTGAACCAGCAGACGCGTTTGGGGGAGTATGGACCCGTATTCACCCTTCCCGCGGCGAGCAGGGCTGTGGCTCCCTCCACCTGCGCCTCCTTGGCGCGGGCACTGCTCTGGGTCTCCGTGCGGCTGTCCCCTTGGGTCCCGTTTGTTCCTGAGCTTTTCCCCTAAGGCCCCGGGGACAGGACGGAGCCCCGGCCGGCGCAGGAGCAGACCTCACGCGGGCACCGCCTGCTGCCACCGCGCCCGCCGCACTGACCAGTCCTGCGGGTGGTGGCGCTCAGGGCACCTGCCTGCTCCCCGCGCAGGTGGCTGATGCCCGCGGGCCGCGGGGGGAGGAGGGAGGGGATGGAGGGGGGGGAAGGGGAGGGGAGGGAGGGGACGGAGGGGGAGGAGGAGGAGGAGGAGGAAGAAGAGGGAGGAGGGGGAGGGGGTTCCGCGCTCCGGCGCCCCGCCCCGCCCCGCGCGCTCGCAGGATGCGGGTCCCTCCCCCGCCGGCGGGAGCGCGCACTCCGGGGCGAGGAGCGAGGAGCGAGGAGCGGGCCCGGGAGCCGCAGCCCAGGCCGCCCGCAGCCCGCAGCCCGCGATGTGCGCGGTGCAGCGGCCATGGCGAGGCTCCTGGGCCTGGCGCTGCTGCTGCTGCTGCGGACGCGCCCGCTCCCCGCCGCCCAGCCCGGCCGCTCGGACCTCAGCCTCATCCAGCAGCGCCGGCGGCCGCCCGAGGGGCCTGGGGCCTCCGCCTCCCCGGCGCCAGGTGGGTCCCCGCGCGCCTCCGGCCCCTCCGTCCCCTCCGTCCCCTCCGGCCCCTCCGGCCCCTCCGTCCCGGGCCTCCCCGCCCGCCGCTCCCGGGCCGCGCCCTGCCTCGCCCACCCCGACCCCTGCCCATTCGGCCCCTTGGGCCACCCGGACCCCTGTCCATTCGGCCCCCTGTCCATCTCACCCCCTGTCCATCTGACCCCCTGCCCACCCGGCCTCCCTGCCAGGACTGGGCGCTGCGTGGTGCGCAGTCTGCCTGGGCAGGAGCTTTCTGGAAAGCACCAGGCTCTGCAGCGGGTGCGGAGGGGGACCCAGTGCTGCCTCCATTGATCTATCCTCCTCCCTCTTCCTGAAGGATTCCCTGCGGGCTGTGCGCACACCACACACTCACACTCACACACACACACACACTCACTCACACACTCACACTCACACACTCACATACACACACTCACACACACTCACACACAGACACACACTCACTCACACACTTACACACAGACACTCACACACACACAGACACACACTCACAGACTCACACAGACACACACAGACACTTACACTCACACAGAGACACACTCACACTCACAGACACACACACACAGACACACACTCACACTCTCACACTCAGACACTTACACTCACACACTCACAGGGCTCTCAATCCTTCGGCACCCTGTTCTGTACGTCTCTGTCCTGCTCCCCCTCCCGCCCGCCCACCTGCTGTGTGAGTGTAGACACGGGAGAAACAGTCTTGATTGAGTTTCAGTTATTTCTCTTGTCCCTGGAAGGTGTGAGGTGGTGTGCAGAGTCCCTTCGGATGCCATGTGCCACACCATGGGAGGAGTTTGTGATGGGGCGGAGAGGGGCGCAGAGGATGCAGCCCTGGCCATGCCCGAGCCCCCTCCCCCCCCACACACACAGGGGACTCCTGACCTGTGGGTGGAACGCACCAGCGGGTTCCCAGCGCCCTCCAGCCAGGGTGCCTGTCGCCTTCAGTCCCTCCTCCTTCCCCCCATTAGCCCCGCTCAGCAGGGAGCTGGGGTCTCCATTTCACTAGCCTCTCCCCACCCCCACCCATATGCCTGCCCTCCTGCTCTTTGGAAAGAAAAAAAAAGCCATCGATTTGTTGACGAATGGGCTGAGGTTTTTGCAAAACCAGAGCGAATTACAGCATTTGTTTGTGTTTTTAAATACAAACAGTACTATTCCACGAGATGCTGCTGGGAAGAGGGTTTTTAAGGAGTGGAGCCAGCATCGCACTTGGTGCTGCTGGAGCCTCGTCCGTCCGAGAGCGATGCCCAGGCACCCAGCCGGGATTGGGGACACATCGGGGCGCTTTCACCTGTCGGGGTGCCCTGAGCAGGGTCTGACCCTCTCCGCAGTGCATGGCTGTAACGGGGAGCGGAGGCCTGGTCTCCTGGTTGCCTGAGCTGTTTGCTCAGCTTAGGAAGTGACAGCAGGAGTGACGGCAGGAGTGACGGGATCCATCGGTTCCCACGGGAGAAGGCAGCAGGAGCGTGGCCGGGTTGGGCTTGTCCTGGGGAGCGGTCAGTGGCTGTGACTGCGGCGCGAGGAGGCCTGTGAGGCCGCAGCCCTGGTCCTCACTCACGGCGCGCACGTGGCATCCGCGCTGCCGCCCCCTGCGCCCGCGGGCATGGTGCTGAGAGGGTGGGTGCTGGCACGCTCGCAGGCCCTGTCTTTCTCTGCGTGCGGTGAGTGAGACGAAGGAGCCATGGCCGTGGATGAGCCGGGGCCCCCGGGTCGCTCCTGAGCCCTTCGCTTTGAGAGCAGCAGCCGAAGGTGGGTCTCCTTGTTGGGATGTCAGCGTGTGGGAGACGGGGCTACGCAGTGAAGGCACAGCATCCCCGGGGCCCCGAGGGCTCCAGGGTGACCTGGCCGCCTGCTCTGGCCTGTGTTCCCCTCCTCACACCACCAGTGGCCGTTTGAAACGTTCAGTAGCACCTTTCTGCCCACAGTCCTCCAGGGGCTGCCCACCGCCCTCAGACCAGACGCCGGGCCCCGGAAATGGCCTGCAGGGCCTCTGCCCCCGGCCCCAGCCTCCCCCACCCCACATCTCCCACAGCCCCGACTCTCGCACCCTTCGCAGCAGCCGCCTCCCCTCTTCCTCGGTTTGCAGGGGGCTGGGGCAGGGGACCGCTGCACTTACCTTTTTTACCTGGAGCCTCGGATGCTTGGGGTTTGCTCAGGTGTCACTATAACAGGGAAGCCCTTTCTATTTATTTTTTATTAATTTTTTTCGGGGGGAGAGAGAGAGAGGGAGAGAGAGAGACATCAGCAGGCTTCCTCTGAGTGTCTCCCTCGGGTCCAGCCCGCAGCTGAGCCTGTGTCTTGACCAGAGTGGACCCAGCAGCCTTTCGGTGCTTGGGTGACCCCCAGCAGCCGAGCCCCTCGGCCAGGGCAGGGGACCTTTCCCGACCGGTGTCTGAAACCACCTCCTGTGTGCCGTCCTTAATGGCACCCAGTGTCCTCGGCTCTTAGGAGCCCGTCTCCCTTACTGGGTTGCAAGCTCTATGACAGCATCAACTTGGTTCCGTTCACTGTGATATTAAAGTAGAGGCCCGCTGCATGATGTCTGTGCACAGGTAGGGCCCCTAGACCTGGCTGGCCATCAGGGTGACCGGGGCCTTCTGACTGCCAGCCAGAGCCTCCCTTCCCTGAGTGCCCGCTGCCAGCTGGGGCCTTGCTTTGTTTGCGCCACCCCCTGGTGGTCAGCACATGTCATAGCGAGCGATTGAAGTCCCGGTCTTCCGGTCAAACTCCCCAGGGGACACTTTGCATATTAGCCTTTTATATGTATAGACGAGAGGCCAGATGCACAAAATTTGTGCACGGGGGGCAGGGGTGTCCCTAAGCCCAGCCTGCACCCTCTCCAATCTGGGATCCCTCAGGGGATGTCCAACTGCCTGTTTAGGCCCTCTCACAATCCAGGACTGCTGGCTCCCAACCGCTCGCCTGCCTGCCTGCTTGATTGTCCCTAACCACTCCCCTACCAGCCTGATCGATGCTTAACTGCTCCCCTGCTGGCCTGATTGCCCATAACTGTCCTCCCCTGCTGGCCTGGTCACCCTCAACTGCCTTCCCCTGCAGGCCTGGTCCCTTCCAACTGCCTTCCCCTGCCAGTCTGATCACCCACAACTGCCCTCCCCTGCCGGCCATCTGTGGCAGCCATCTTGTGTCCACATGGGAGTGGCCACCTTGTGCGTTGCATTGATGGTCAACTTGCATATCACTCTTTTATTGGATAAGAAGATTGTTATGCATGGGTCTAATACCTAAAAGAGCACCTGGTGTGCCTAGGCAAGCATGGGCTTGGTGAATGAATGGATGGATGAACGGATGAACAAAAATGCTGGCATCAGGCCCAACCACCGTGACTCAGTGGTTGAGCTTCATCCTGTAAACCAGGAGGTCACAGTTTGATTCTCAGTCAGGCACACGCCCAGGTTGCAGGCTTGATCGCCAGTGTGGGCTCGTGCAGGAGGCAGCCAATCCATGATTTTCTCTCATTATTGATGTTTCTCTCTCTCCCTTCCTCTCTGAAATCAATAAAAATACATTTTAAAATGCAGGCATCAGGATCCCTTTCACTGATATAACCTCTTGTGAAATTCTTCTTGGAATTTAGCAGGGGCCATATGCGAAGTAAAGAGTCATTAGGTAGAAGTATTTGCGGGAGAGGTTATAAATATTTTATATAGATTTTGGATTTTTAATATTAGCCGGTTTCCGTGTTTATCTTATGATGATGATGCTAGCTGACTGATTGATGCCAACACCAGAGTCCAATTACTGGGTCTGTCTAGGAAATCCTGTCCCCGTGCGCACCGACAATCCCCTTGTGGCCCAGCAGGCATTAGCGTGTCTCTAAATAGCTGTGGCTGAGCCGCGGCTACTCGTTGCCTCTGTATGGTGTTCTGATTCTGATTCTTCGGGCGTGGTGTGTGAAAGAGGAAAGGACTTTTCTCAGGAAAAATCTAGAAAACGATGAAGACACATCCAGGGAGAGGGGTGTGCCCAGCAGATAGCAGAGAAACCAGCCATGACCTTGCTCAGTGCGCTCTGGGTTTTATGATTCAGAGACGTTACGTCTCTGTGTTTGCGAGAAAGAAGAGTGTGTGTTAAAAAGTGGCGCGTGTGCCCTGCCCAGTGTGGCCCCTTGTTTGGCCTTGTCCTCTGCGGCAAAAGGTCGCTGGTTTGGTTCCCGGTTGGGCTGCATGTGGGAGGCAGTGAGTGGATGTTTCTCTCTCCTTCCCTCTTTCCCACTTCCTTCCTCTCTCTCTAAAATCAATGCAACTGGGTGAGGATTAAAATAAAGTTAAAAAGTAAAAGTTAGAAAAATCAGGATTTAAAAACAGTAAATTTATATGTTCTCATCTATACTAATAAAAGGGGAATATGCTAATTAGACCAGACGTCTTCCCAACAAGCTTCCGGATGTCCTTCCTGACAAAGCTGGATCCGAGACAAGTCGCTTGCCCCGCTGTCTCAGGTGCCAGCGGCTGAGGCTCGGGTAAGGGACAAGCCACCCACCCACGGTCCCCTGTGGCTGCGGCCGGCCCAGGAAAAGCCAGCCTGGGTCCCCGGTGCCTGCAGCCGGCCAGAGGGAGGGAAGCCTGGGTCCTGGGTGTGGGGGCAAGGCAGAGGTGGTTAGGGGCGATCAGGCTGACAGGGGAGCAGTTAGGGGCAATCAGGAAGGTAGGTAAGCAGTTAGGAGCCAGTGGTCCCAGATTGCAAGAGGCACATCTGACTGCCGGTTGTGGGATCAGGCCTAAACCAGCAGTTGGACATCCCCCAAGGGGTCCCGGATTGGAGAAGGTGCAGGCCGGGCTGAGGGACCCCCCCCCACCCCTATGCACGAATTTCGTGCACCGGGCCTCTAGTTAAATTATAAAATGCCCTCCTTAGAGAGCAGTCAGAGGAAAGACGAAGGCTGAGACCTGTCAGTCAGTGGTTTTCTCCAGAGTTTGCAGCTGCTCCGGGTTCTCCTGGTGAACCAGGATCAGTTATTCATTCATATTTGGGGGCCCAGGAAGAATGAATCTGGGAGCTGGTGGTGGCTGGGACAAGCACCTCATATTCACCCTGATGCCCGGTGGATAGGAGGCTGTGGTGGGGGCAGGGGAGCCGGGTGGGGGAGCCAAGGAAACAATGAGCTCCATCTCAGATCCTCCCAGTGAGGGGGCGCAGGGTCTCCCGGGTGGTGATGAATGTCCTCGTATAAGGGAAAGCGTTTTCCACGGTATAAACATGTTTTGGTTGTCCATCTCACCGATATATATTATTAAACTTTTTATGTTGGGAAATGTCAACAATATTTGAAGTAAATAAAATAGTATTTAAAAAGAGATCAACCAAAGAACTTGTGTGTTTATATGCATAACCCACGGGCCAGCTGACAGTGCGGTGGAGGCCTGGGGTGGGGACGGGAGCGGAGTGGAGGGGGAATGGCGGGGGGGGGGTAAAGGGGACATCTTTCAACGATGAAGATAAATAAATAAAAAACTCGTTCGCATCACAGCTTGAACAAAGATCTCCTTCAGCTGGGAATTTTGTGCCCACACCTCCACCCATTCCCACTATGTGGGTTCTCTTTTTCCCTTTGAGGTAAAGCACACTGACATGCGCACCCCTCAGTGGACTATCTGACAGAGGGGTGTCCGCCTGTGACCATCCCCCGGTGGAGACACGGACCTTGCTGTCCCTGCATGGCCCCTTCCTCGGCAGTGCCGCCTCTGACCCAGAGCCCTCCCCGCCGATGGTTTTCCTGATAGGTTAGTGTTGGATTTCCACTTCCTCCCGTGGGGTCACACGGCTCGGACTCTGTGTGTGTCTAGCTTCTCCCGCTCAGTCTGATTTCCGTGGGTTTCCCTCTGCTGTTGCTGGCTCAGTAGTTTCTCTCTTTTTCTTGCTGAATCGTACTTCATTACAAGGATGACTGTGCTTGGTTTGTCACTTCTTCTGCGGGTGGGTATCTGGGTTGCTTCCAGTTTGAGGTATCGTACATGGAGCAGCTACATTCTTGTGCAGATCTTGGTGCTGACATATATATGTATTCTTTATTGATTTCAGAGAGGAAGAGAGAGGGAGAGAGAGAGAGAAACATCAGTGATGAGAGAGAATCATTGATGGGCTGCCTCCTGCACGCCCCACACTGGAGGTTGAGTCTGCAGCCCGGGCCTGTGGCCTGACTAGAATCGAACCCTGACCTCCTGGTTCGTGGGTGGAGGCTCAGTCCCTGAGCCACACTGGCCAGGCTGTTCCCGTGTTCTTGGGTGCAGTCGGGGGCGATTTTGGGGGAGTGGAATTGTTGGGCCAAGTGTCACACCTTTGAAGTGAAAACATTTTTTTTTTTTCATATTCTAAGTACCTGAAACCCACCTCCACAACGTTTAGTTTCAAATAATGATTTGTGTATACATTATTACTGCCTGCTTTTTATGGCATTCAAATAATTTGATTTACACAAACCTGATTGACATCTCCCATCCGTGGAAGCATGGATCTGCTTTCCTGCTGTTGCTCAAGGTGTTTGAGAATCAGCGGGAGACGTGGGGTTAGAGACGGATTGTTCTCTCCAATGTGCTCGTGTGGTGAAGGCCCTCTTCCCAGACGGGGCGGTGATGATTTTTTTCTGGGGTTTTCATAACCAAAGGGACCTGTTTCTTGGTTCGCTCCCAGGGTGACACACACACGTCGTGTGGACTTCTGGTCCCACGTGTTTGAGTGGCGGGGTCTCCGTGTGCTCAGTGTGACTGAACAGAAACAGACAGATATTTTCCTGACACAAAGCTCTTCGCCCACAGCAGGCAAACGCGGGACTGAGTGCGCCTTCACCGCTGTCTGTCTAGGTTTGCTGCTGTGTTGTCGTCCACCCACTTGGCTGAGTTTCCTTTTGTCCACATGTCTGAGGTGGGACATGGATATCAGCTTTTTGTCTGCTGTTGGTGAAAAGCGTGCTTTGGCCCGGCTGGTATGGCTCCGTGGTTGAGCGTCGACCTATGAACCAGGAGGTCAGGGTTCGATTCCCGGTCAGGGCACAGGCCCGGGTTGCAGGCTGGATCCCCAGTGTGGGGCGTGCAGGAGGCAGCCGGCCCGTGACCCTCATCATGGATGTTTCTCTCTCTTTCCCTTCCTCTCTGACATCAATACAAACATAACTACATTTTTAAAGTGGGCTTTGTAGTGTGTACCTGGGCAATGTGGCTGTGGAAGTGCTGGGATGAGGGGCGTCGTCAGCTTCAGGAAGCAGCTCCGGCTCTTGGGAGACTGTTCTGGAGGCGTCTAACGGGCTGTTAGTGGGAGCGGAGTCTGAGTCCAGCACAGCAGCTTCTGGGCCCACGAGCGTTGTCTGTGGTGACGGCGGGTCACGGGGAGCAGGCGGTTCAGCACCTGCCGATGGTGCCTGTGAGCCCAAGGCCCGTTCCCCTGGGCCTGAGGGAGTGGTTCCGAGTGCGTTCAGGCGGGTGAGGGTGCGAGGAAATGGTGCCCTCAGCGACGGGCTGGCCGGCTGACGCCTGAGCAGGGGCCGCTGTGCGGCCTCCTTGTCCTCGGTTCTGTCTTTCCCAGGAACGAAGCCTTCACGTTCGTCTCATTTACACGCGAGTGAGATCGAAGGCCCACTCCCTGTGCTTTTTTCCTCCAGGAAGTTTCTAGATCATAGCAGTTGGGGGATAATTGAAAATGAAACATTGGCCAGTATTACCAGGACTTATACTTAGTTTTTGTTTTCAGTCAAGAAATATTGTTTCTAAACTGTATAGTTTAATTCACTTGTTGGCTTTGCTGGAGGTTAGAGCCTTTAGCAGTTTTATGTGTGGCCCTGCACTGGCTGGAAGAGCTGTCCGGCCTCACCCCTCGGCTCCTGCGTGAGCCCCTGGCTTATCTCTGGGTGAATGCCCCAGGGATGCTTTGTTTTATTTTATTTATTTAAAAATACATTTTTTATTGATTTCAGAGAAAAAGGGAGAGAGAGACATCAATGATGCGAGAGAATCATGGATTGGCTGCCTCCTGCACGTCCCCCACTGGGGATCGAGCCTGAAACCCTGGCATGTGCCCTTGACTGGAATTGAACCCGAGACCCTTCAGTCTGCAGACTGACGCTCTACCCACGGAGCCACACCAGCCAGGGCTGTTTCTGTGTTTCCTTCGCGTGTGACGTGTTCCTGTTCCTGTGCACGTGTGACGTGAAATCAGCAAGCGCGGCACGAACAGGACCTCGCCTGCCCGGGCAGCCCCTGAAGGACCACTGGCCTGGCAGGCGCCTGGGCCAGTCCCTCCAGCCTTTTCGGCTTTTTCGTGGTCTGCAGAATGGCCGCCATGCACAGCCAGTGTCTTCTGATGCACCCTAGGCCTTTGCCTGGGGTCGTGTTCAGGTTTCACTATGTCCTGACGGGAGGGTTACCTGACGCCCGAATAAGCCTCTGTTCATAAGTGTTGGCAGCCGAGCTGGAAACTCTGCACCTGGGCTCGCTGGTCCCTGAAGGACGGGGCTGCGGAGAGTAACTGCCACAGGGCTCATGACTGTGACACCTGGACCGCAGGTCCGAGGCCCTCACCTGCAGCCGGCGAGGGCCTCCCTGGGGGTTATTAATTCCAGGCAGCCTGTGTGAACACCTGCGCCCCGACACCTGCTGAAACAAGGCTGGGCCTTGGGTCCCGAAACAGTTTTGGGGTCAAAAGAGTACTTTGAGCAGCTAAAATCCGCCTTTTAATTGTTACTTTCATCGCCAGGGCTACGCCAAGGCTCTCGGGATTAATGGTGTCGTCTCCCCACTCGGTGAAACCCATGTTTCCCCGCCCTTTTAAAAAATATATTTTTATTGATCTCAGAGAGGGAGATAGAAACATCAGTCATGAGCGAGAATCACTGATCGGCTGCCTGCTGCACGCCCCACACTGGGGATCGAGCCCACAACCCGGGCCTGTGCCCTGACCGGGAACTGAGCCGTGACCTCCTGGTTCCTAGGTTGACGCTCAACCACTGAGCCACACCAGCTTGGGCTATTTATTTATTTTTAAACAAAACTTGATCGCCGATGGCAGAGAACACCCGGTGTGGACAAGGCGAGGGGGCCGAGGGGACAGCAGTGTGTGCTGGAGGGGCGCGCAGGACGCTTGCGAACATGGCCGTGGAAGAAGCCACGACGCGAACATCCCCACGTGCAGGTCTCACCCTGGAGCCCCCGTTAGCGCGTTTCTCTCCCTTTTCTGCCGCTATTTTTGTCTCCCGTTAGCACTCAGCTCTCACTTCCTGAGCCAAGAGGATGATCTCCTGCCTCTCACCCTCCCCTCCTCTCACCTCCTTTCTTGCACCTTCACAGTGAATTTAGATGTCCTTACCCCAAACAGGACCCCTTTCTCCCCTCAGAGCACTGCCCCGGGCCTCTGACTTTGAAAAACAAGTTTTAAATCTCCATGGCAAGCAAGGACACTTCATTAACCAACCTCAGTAAGGACCAGGGAGCAGTGCTGTTTGCCCTAATGAAGGGGGGCAGGCAGACACTTCTGTAGGCGCGTCAAAAGCTGGGTGACTCCTGGCTGAGGCTGGAGAGGGAAGGCTTTGGGGATGAGAGGCCTTGGGGGGGTGAGGGGCTGGGTGTGCGCGGAGGGAGGCGAGGCTCGGGTGTGGTCGTTGGGGCGGAGCCCTGGTTTCTGTCTGTTACTCACACGTGCTGTTCTGTGGCCGAGGTCTTCACCAGGGAGGGCTCTAGGCTTGGGGTTGGGGCAATGGGTCCACATCTGCCTTGTCTCTTCTTTATTTTAAAAATACACACTGAGCCCTGACCAGTTTGGCTCCGTGGCTAGAGTGTCGGCCTGTGGACTGAAAGATCCCAGGTTCGATTCCGGTCAAGGGCATGCACCTTGGTTGCGGGCACATCCCCAGTAGGAGGTGTGCAGGAGGCAGCTGATCCATGTTTCTCTCTCATCGATGTTTCTAACTCTCTCTCTCTCCCTTCCTCTCTGTAAAAAAATCAATAAAATATATTAAAAAAATAAAAATAAAAATATACACTGAGTGTCCAGATTATGATGAATACTCCATCAGTACTTCGTTGGGCCACCTTTTGCCTTCAATACTGCGGCGATTCTTCTTGGCATTGACTCCACAAGATGTTGATAGGTGATGCGAGGAATCTGACACCATCCTGATGAACAGCACTGTCCAGTTCTGTGAGATCTGATGGTTGCGGAACCAGCTGCCTGATGGTTCTTTTAACTTCATCCCACAAATGCTCAATTGAATTGAGATCTGGTGATGGTGGGGGCCACCTAAGCAAGGTAAAGTCTCCCTCATGTTCTTGAAACCACTCCTGCACAATACGAACACCGTGGCATGGCGCATTGTCTTGTTGGAAGAAGCCATCTCCATTGGGATACGCCATCAACATGATAGGATGAATCTGATCAGCAACGACACTTAGGTATGTTGTGCTAGTCAGATGTTTATAGTGATCTGGCCCCCTAGCAACTTTAGCGCAAAATTATAGCTAATTTGCCTACAAATGTCAGGTGGCCACTCAGTGTATATTTTTATTGATCTCGGAGGGAGAAGGAGAGGAACATCAATGATGAGAGAGAATTATGGATCAGCTGCCTCCTGCACAGCCCCTACTGGGGACCGACCTGCAACCCAGCCTGTGCTCTGACCGGGAATTGAACTGCGACCTCCTGGTTCAGAGGTCAGCACTCAGCCCCGGAGCCATGCGGCCAGGCCTCTCTCTTCCTACGTGACTCGTGGGCGTGCTGGTGAGACTCGCTCTGAGGGAGAAGGGGAGGCTTCCATGCAGATCGTTAAGCACTGGGATTGATGCCTGTGAAATATCTAGAACTGACCAGGCCCTTGGCTGTCACCGTCAGAGACCACATGTAGGACACTCACTATTTCAGAAGCTCAGCATTCTGTCCTGACACATAGTCGTACCGGGTTAGTCAGGGTCGAGCAGCTAGACCGAGGAGGTGACACCCAGTCTTACAACTTCCTGGTCAGGGAGGCGGGGCTCGTTTCACTGTGTTTCCTGTCGTCGGCAGTAAAAGTGCCTGGAAGCCTCTGTCGGAAGACGTATGAAGGCGTCTCCTGGAGTAAAATTCCTGCTTTTCTTTTCAAACAACCTGGAGTCAGCATTGTCCGTGGAACGCTATCTAAGCCAGGAGCACGCCTTGCCTCCTGGAAAGCCGGCAGCGGCAGGCCTGGCGCTGCAGGCCTCTCATCACATCTTCCCTTTCGTTTTGCTGAGAAGACAGACGGGCTCTTATGAGAGAGACGAGAGGCTGAATTGAAACGGTTTTTCCTCGTTTTGTGCCCAGAAACCTGGACACGGACCAGAACATTCTCAGCATACGCACAGCCGGCGAAGGCTGGCCGGGCGCCTGGGACCTCGGTGTTGGAAGGCCAGGGTTTCCTCTCTCCCCGCTGCTGGCCCTGCGTCCTGCCGACGCGGATCTGTCCGTTCCAATGGCGACTTCTCAACAGACACTCTGCTTAGGAAGGAATCCTGCTGCCAGCAGGTGAAGTCCTGTTCACTTTCAGAACATGCGTCTGAGGAGGCGAGCATGGCTTCTCCCTAGTGTTGCGCTCCCTCCACCCCTAATGGAGGCTGCTGATGGTGAAGGTATTGATCAGGTCGAGGGAGTCGTGTGCTGTGGAGTCCGGGCCTTTGGGTTTTCCAGTTGGTCCGGCCCGTTGCCTCCAACCAGTTTAAGATTTTCCAATGTGAACGGCGTTGCAGCTGAAGTAGCACGTGGCGGGGTTCGATGGGAAGAGGGGAGGGAAGAGCCGACTGGAGCCGGGAGCCACACGTTCAGAGGAGGGAGCTGGCGCTTCTGTTTCTCGGAGGAGGAGGAGGAGGAGGAGAGCTGGGAGTGGGGGCCACACGGACCGGCAGGAGCGACAGAAAGCGCCTCACGATGTGGTTTCCGTGCATGGACGTTAAAGGACAGACACACAGGAAGGCCTGGCGGCGGGACGGACGCGCGTGGTTGGAGTGACCTCACGCCCTGGGGCTGACGGGAGCGAAGGGCTCAGCTGGCGGGAGGGCGGCTGGGCCTGGGCTTGTGCAGGGACCCTGAGGGCCCTGATGGGCATGGGTGGCCAAGGCGCAGAGGGCAGCTGTGTCCACATGGGTGGCCGCGTGACGGGAGCGCTGACCTCTGACCTCTGACCTCCGTCATGGGCCCGTGCCTGCAGGCTCCGCGGCAGAGGGGTCAGGGCCTGCACTGGGCGGAGGCGCCTTTGTCCGAAGCCCCTGAAGTGAGACGCGGGTCCTCGCGCGAGGCCGGGCAATGCCCACTCATCAGAGGGGCTGTGGTGGGCATGCAGGACAAGTGCAGTTTGAAGTTGCTGTCGGTCCCGTCTAAAAACCGTAGTGGACATGCGCACACACCTTTCTGGAATTTGATTTTTTTCACTCAGCCTCATGTTGGGGAACTTTCCCTGTTGATACGCTCACATCTCATTAATCCGGTTTCACTGCTGCTTCGCGTTCCACTGCACAGATACGCCCGATGGGGTGTGAGGAGGGAGGAGAGTGGGGAGGAGGGGGGAGGGGAGGAGGGGGCAGCCAGGGGTCTCCAGCGTCTCCTTTGAGGCCTACACCACGAACCTCGGGGAGGCAGGGGTGGGTGGGTGGATGGGAAGAGGTCAGACAAAGAACTCGTGTGCATCTAAACCCAGGACACAGACAGCAGCGTGGGGAAGGCCTGGGTGGGGTGGACTAGAAGGGGCCCGTGGGGGGAAGAGGATTTGTGTGGGATTCATGCAGGGACATGAGGTCGCTGAGTTCCATATGGTGTCCCCAGGCCTGTACAAATCGCCACCAAAAGTGGTTGCACAATTGGCACTTTCCTGGTTGAAGATAAGTGCCAGGGGGAGCCCAGTGTGCCACCCCGAAGCATGCCTTTTGGGTGTTGATTATGTTAAGGTGGTCGCTCTGAGAAATGGAAACTCAGGAGCAACCTTTGACCTTCCCTGAGGCCCTGCTGCAGGAAGGGCGCTGTCTATCCTGAGAGACAGCTGTGGTTTCACGGAGCTGGTGTATGGGGTGGGGGCGAGGGCAGCAGGGCCATGTGGTCCACGTCCTCCATGCCCCCCCCCCCCCCCCCCCCCCCCCCCCCCCCCCCCCCCCGTCAGGGTAGCCCAGCAAACAACCGTTCACTCACCAGGGACTCTTCCTCTGCCTGTCCATTGCCTGCTTCTCATCAGAATGCATAGCCCTCGGCAGGGCCTTTGAGTGTGATGCTGACATAGCTGATATCTAAAACGTTGGACGTTACTGAGCATCAGGCTGTATTTATTTATTTATTTGAGAAACAAGAACCCGCCTTTGTTTTCCTTTTGTTAGGTTAGCACTTACGTATGTTTAACGAACGTATCTTTCTTGTGGAAAGAGTTACAGACGTCCCCTTTCTTCCCCAGGGAGCCCCCTCCCTCCCCTCCCCTCTCCTCCCCTCCCCTCCCTCCCCCCACCCCCAGGCCTTCACCTGGGATGCGCTGCCATTGCCTTAGTAGAGAGGACTGTTGTGTGGGGAGGGAGGTGAGGGGCCTGCAGGTGCTGGCACCCAGGGGAGGAGAAGGCTGGTTTGGGTAGAAGCCGGAAAAGAAGCCGGTTTTGCCGTGGGTGCCCTGGACGCCTGCACGGTGGTGGCTGCAGAAGAGAGGAGGCCCCGTGCTGGTGACAGGAAGACAGGAAGCCACCACGGCCAGCTCCGGGGCCCCGGGTGCGCAGTCAGCCGTGTTTCTAATCCTCGACCTGCCTGGACCCCAAGGCGCACCCACGATGTGGTGCTGGCGCCGATGGGCTTTCCCAGGGACCCTCTGCACCCCCCCCGCCCCCCAGGGAGCTTTGGTTATTTATGGTAGATTAATTATGGTTTGATTATTTATGGTAGACTCGTTCACTCCTCTGTCTTCTGCCCGTTATGATCAGTGATAATAATCAGCTTAGATTTTTTTGAAAAAGAGGAACGGGTCCTGAGGGTTCCGAGGGTTCGGAGGAGCTCACGGATCCCTTTGGACCTCTTGTGGAATTGAGCGTTGGTGTTTTTGAAGAAAGTTCCCAGCGTCTCCCAGCTTTGGCGAGAATGCTGGAGCTGAAGGACTGACTTCCTAGCGCCCCTCGGAATGGGCCTGGGCGGCCTGGGTCTGGTGACTCAGCTGCCAGCAGGGGGCGCTCCTTTGGCCCCCTCTTGCTTGTGACCCTTTGAATCTCAGTGGTTCTGCACGACTTAGCTGCTTCAGTCCCGTGCTGAACACTAGTCTCTCCCAGCAGCTCCAGGGCCTCTCTCGTGGATGTGTGTTTTATTTTTACTTTTCTCCCAATGTTTAGATGATCTGTTTTCTAAGGGTGCCCTTGAAATCATTTGCTATTGGGCCCGTTTTAAGCCAACGGTGACATACTGAGAAGAAGATTAGGTGGGCACACGTAATGATTACAATTAAGTGACAGAGAAAGTGCTATGTGCCCAGGAAGCTGGAAACTCAGTGGGGAAGAGGGGCCTATCGTCAGGGTGCAGGCGCCCCTCGGGTTGAAAATCTCATCTTTAACCACAGACTCTGTCTAGATGCCCCAGCAGCTCTGAGGGAGGGAGACCTGGAGGGGGAGTAGCTCTGAGGGAGGGAGACTGAAGGGGGAATAGCTCTGAGGGAGGGGGACCTGGAGGGGGAGTAACTCTCTGAGGGAGGGGAACCTGGATGGGGAGCAGCTCTCTGAGGAGGGGGACCTAGAGGGGGTTGTGGATGTGGGTGCTCCTGGTCAAACTCAATGCACAGAAGTCCAGAGCATCCTGGTCTGAGTCACGGGCAGGTGGTTCTTGGTCCCGGTCCCTTTATGGGGGGAGACGTGTTGGTTGTGCTCCTGGAATTGTTTTGAGTTTTTATTTTTGTTTTTGTTTTTATGCTGGTTTTGCTGCTGCTTGTGCTGGGGCCACACAGCCAGGAGGAGGAAGGAGGGTGGGACAGGAGGGCCAGTGAATGGGCACCCCCTTCTCAGCTCTGGGGGCGCCTGGGAGGAGGTGGCGAGCGGGTAAACAGTGATGAAACCAGACGCTGAGGCTCCTCCCGGAGGGACTGGTGGCTGGGACTCGGGGGACTCGAGTCCGAGGATCCGTCTGTTCACCGGAGGCGGATCTTCCCTTCTTCTCTGGGCCCTTCAGCCGCGGTGCCCGGGGGAGAGCAGGGCGGGGAGGTGCCTGGCAGGTGTGTGTCAGGATGAAGCCAGACAGTTTCACCGTTGCATTGTTATCTGAAGGTTCTAGCCCTGGGCCTGCTGTGCATGTGTGTGCATGTGCATGTGCGCGCGTGCACACGTGTGTATTCCAAACATCCATCGTTTTTTCCAGTTTGAGCTCCTGCTCAGGCCTGCGTGTGTCCTGGTCTGTAAGGTGACCTGAGGGGAAGCCAAGTGGGTGGCGAGGTGTGACTTTGCAGATCGCTTTTTCTGACTATGGTGTTCATTATCTCATCACATTTATGACAGGAATATTGTATCACATGTGAAAAAATGAAACCACCATCCTGGGTGGAAAACATTTTAGAAAGCATCCCATCATCCAAACCCAGCCTCCGAGTGCCAGCTCTGAGCGGCTTATTTTGGCAGCCGCGCTTCCCGGGATGAAGCAGATGGGACAGGCGGAGTGTTTTCAGACGCGGAGTGAGCTGACATCTTAGGGCACATTGGGATGTGTCTCCAAACCCAGAGGCTCCGAGAACCACTCGCTCGCTTCCCAGCAAGTGGGTGAATAAAAACTCCCCCTGGAGTCCCCTCCTGAATCACCATGGCAGGGACACGAGGCCATAAGACCTGTCATCAAACTTTACCTTTTATTGTTTTTCAAAGGGCAGCTTCATCGACATATAGTGGGATTCAGTTCGACCCACATACATTCTTCAGATGGTCACCACCATCCAGATGGTGAACACACTCATCACCCCCCCAAGTTCCCTGGTTCCCCTCCTCCACCTCTCCACCCTCCTGAAGCAACCACTGCCGTCATGACTGTCCCTATGAAATAGTTGGAACTTTCTAGAATTTGGTGCGGGGGAGCCGTGCAGTATGCCCTCTCTTTCGCTGGTGTTCTTTCACTGAGCAGAGTTATTCTGAGAGTCGTTCTTGCTGTTGTGTGTTGATAGAAAGTTCCCTGTCATTGCCGAGCGCATGGCATGGTGTGGCCGCACCGCAGTTTACCTGCTCATCTGTCGGTGGGCATTCCGGTTGTGTAAGTCCTTGCTGTTGCAGATGGAGCTGCGATCCATGTTCATACACAGGTCTCTGTGTCGACAGGCGCTTTCCTTTTTCGGGTGAATACTGAGGAGTGGAATGGTGGGAGCATCGACTTTAATAGGGAAGAGCCCTTCGTCTCACAGACGTCATAGTTGTGGTCAGTGACACTGTCCGTCCGCCCGCCTGGCCCTCTGGTCAGAAGAGCACAGGGGATATCCTGTGGTTAGGTTGGGCCCCGTATCATTCAAGTTCTTGCCTTGGGAGCCGGCAGCCGCCTCCGACTCTGACTACAAGGAGCAGAGAGGGGTTTGGGGAGGGACGATGATGAGGCTCACAGCTCAGCAGCTGCACCAGCAGCTTGTGGAAGGAGAGGGGCCAGGAAATGCCGGAACCCAGGGTGCGGGGCTCATAGAGCCTCTCAGAGGGTTCAGCTCCTGCAACCTGAGCCTCTGTGTGTGTCTTTTTAAAAATTATTATTAAATATATTTTTATTGATCTCAGAGAGGAAGGGAGAGGGAGAGATGGAAACGTCAATGATGAGAGAGCATCATTGACCACCTGCCTCCTGCACGCCCCCTACTGGGGATCGAACCCACAACCTGGGCATGTGCCCTTGACCAGGAATTGAATTGTGACCTCCCGGTTCATAGGTTGACGCTCAACCATTGAGCCTCGCGGGTCAGATTTGTGTGTGTGGTGTGTTGTCGTGTTTGATTTTTTCCATTTTCTATTAGCCTCTGTGTGTCTTTATTCACGTTTCGAAGTCCTGACAAAAATCTCTCAGGCCCCACTGACTAGTGAGATGCTTTATGTCGGTGGCCCAGTCCCTGTGTCTAGGGCGTTGGGGGCAGGCGGCCGGGGTCCACTTTTGAATTGAGCAGCAGCTGCTTGTTTTGCACACATAACGGTTTTCTGCACCGAGTGGGCCTGTGCAGGTGCCGCTGGGTGACAGCCCATCTTGTCATAGATGCTCAGCCTTTGTTCTCCAAGAGCGGCACCTCCCATTGGGGCTGCCAGCCACGGCCGCACACGGGCTGTAGGGAGCACTGTACCCCTGCCCCCACCCCCGCCTGAGGCTGCTGTTATCATGTCAGGATTTAGGTTCACACTGAGGGTCACAACTGCACCTCGAATTAGACTGAGCGTGTGACCCCCGACCCACTGCAACCTGGTATGGAGGTGGCTTCAGAGCCCCTCGAATGCATGGAGTCTTAGGAAGAATTGAATCTGCCGAAAGGTTTCCCCCGCTCTGTGCACCCATCCCCACATAGAAGGTTCCCCATCCTGTGCACCCATCCCCACATGGAAGGGTTCCTCCTCCTGTGCATCCATCCCCACATGGAAGGGTTCCCCATCCTGTGCACCCATCCCCACATGGAAGGGTTCCCCCTCCTGTGCACCCATCCCCACATGGAAGGTTCCCCATCCTGTGCACCCATCCCCACATGGAAGGGTTCCCCATCCTGTGCACCCATCCCCACACCCCTGTCTCCTGAGTCGGCCAGTAGCTGGCACCTCTGCAGGCGTGTGGACTCGGGACGGGTCTGAGGCCGCGCTCCCTGCCCCCTCCAGGGTCCGTGTTCACGCTGAAGGTCCAGGTGAACGACATCATCAGCCGCCAGCCCCTGAGCCGGGCGGCGGTCGAGGTGTTTGTCAACCACACGAAGACGAATTCCGCGGCCACCGGGAGCCAGGGCGCCGTGCTGGTCCGCGTGCCCTTCGCGCTGGGCCTCGGCCTCACCATCCTGGCCCACAAGGTCGGCTACGTGCTGGCCCCGCTGGCCTGGAGGCCCGGCCGGATGCCAAGTAAGCCCCGCGGCGCCCTCGGGGCCTGCGGTTCTGCCCCTGCCCCTGCCCGGGATGCCTGCGGGATCAGTAAGGCGGGTAGAAAGGGGGCGGCTTCTTTTCCTCTCGTGCTTCGCTGATCTCCGCGAGGGAGGGGGAGGGGGAGGGGGAGG
>PVJC01008776.1:0-27942 GCA_004026665.1 Murina feae | reverse complement strand
TTGCTGGAGCAGAACTGTGCATGTCTGTCCGTGCCCCCCGCCCCTCCAGGCTTAGTAATGTCTTTCCCTTGTGCTGTATTTCACAGTATATTCGTCAGTGACACTTTCACTGTTCCCGCAAAGCCAAGCGAATATATGGCTGTTTGAAGACACCGTTTTAATTACTGGGAAATTAGCCGGTGAGTGCAATGCCTTGTCCTTGGCAAGTGAGCAGAGGACGTGGTTGTTACGACAGCTGCGCGTCTTCAGAGACAGTCACTGTGGGTCCTAAGGTGGGAGAATCTCAATGGATCGGGTTGTTGTTTTCTTCCAGACGCCAAGTCTCAACCAAGCGCTCAGTTTTCGAAAGCCTTCGTCCAGCTCCCGGACAGCCACCACTTCAGCAACGTCACCGCCTACCTCACCGTCCTGCAGCAGTTTCTGAAAACGGACAGTTTTCTGTATACATCCGGGATCACGCTTAGCAAATCAGGTCTGTCCCCCGTTACACAGGAGAGTCGTCTATAGGAGAAGGTCCCCGAGCCTCTCATCTGAGCTGTCACACGGTTGAGGCCGGATGCTTGCTGAGGCTGAGGCTCCGGGCTGCGTGGCGCCTGACACCCAGGCCGGTGGTGAAGGTGCTGCCAGCACTCGATCCGCTCGCGTGCAGTGGGAGAGGGTTAGACAGTAGCCTTCTGCACACCCTATTCCCAATTTCACCTCCAAGAGGTTAAAACAGGTATCAAGGATAGCAATGATTGTTGTGTGACCTTGTAAATTAAAAAATACATTGAGCCCTGACCGGTTTGGCTCAGTGGATAGAGCGTCGGCCTGTAGACTGAAGGGTCCCAGGTTCGATTCCGGTCCAGGGCATGTGCCTGGGTTGCGGGCACATCTCCAGTAGGAGGTGTGCAGGAGGTAAAAATGGAAATTTGATTTAGAGCAGCGGTTCTCAACCTGAGGGTCGCGACCCCTTTGGCAGTCGAACGACCCTTTCACAGGGGTCGCTTAAGACCATCCTGCTTATCAGATATTTACATTATGATTCATAACAGTAGCAGCATTACAGTTATGAAGTAGCAACGAAAATAATGTTATGGTTGGGTCACCACATGAGGAGCTGTATTTAAAGGGCCGGAAGGTTGAGAACCACTGATGTAGAGTAGTTTGCACATGTCTTTATAATTTGAGTTATAAAGACAAAGGGTGCTGTCTGTGCGTCCTTATTAAATGGATGAGAAGTGTCGTATTGGACGTATGTTGGGCCCACATGAACGGTGCTGATGTGTAACCACACCCGTGTTTTACGTAAGACGTTAATAAACGGCCTTTTTCAGGTTTTGAAAGCATCGAGCTGACGCCCCTGGCCGCGGTGTGTGTGAAGATCTACTCGGGCGGCAGGGAGCTCCCCGTGGCCGGCTCCGTCCAGCTCTCTCTCCCTCTTCTCCACACCCAGGGCGTGAGGGCGGGCGACCCCGTCCCTGCCTGGACGTTTGACATGAACACAGGTGTGTGACGAGAGAGGGACGTTCTGAACTCGTCTCCTGTGAATGTTGGGTCTGAGGAGTAGGTTTCTGCATTGGCGTTTCAGCTTATTGAAGTGTAGCTGACAAATGAAGTTGCTCTATTTTCATGTGGAATAAAGTGGCTTGAAAGGCCTCGTGATGGAAAACAGCCCACTCACCAGGGTTGCTTGTGAGCGCACCCCTGGCGTGGGCCTCCGTGTCCCACACGTTTGGGAGAGGTTGTTTGAAATCACTTGGAAGAAGGTCTTGTTTGAGTCCTGATTTCAGGTTATTCCTTCTGGCCAAGGCCTTTCTTTGTCTCTACTGTACCTTCCAGCAAAAATAGTTTTTGGGGTGATTTATCACATATGCAAACTCTGCACGCACTATACCTGCCCAAAGGGAATCCCAGAACAGGTGACACATAACCAACCACCTGTTGGATTTCTCTACTCAGATCCCTAAGATAATCTCAATAGGCACAATTTAAACATATCTTTATTGACTTCAGAGAGGAAGGCAGAGGGAGAGAGAGGTAAAACCTCGAAGATGAGAGAGAGTCATCCATCGGCTGCCTCCTGCACACCCCACACGGGGGTTGGAGCCCACAACACAGACATGTGCCCTGACTGGGAATCGAACCATGACCTCCTGGTTCATAGGTCAATACTCAACCATTGAGCCATGCCCGTTGGCCTCAATGGGTACAATTTAAACATTATTTGGAGAGTTATGATTTCCTAAAATATCCTGTATTTATTTGCAGTGATTTTATGTTGTGTTGTCATAACAAATCATTCAAATTATTTTACTTCATATCTTATTAGCACAGACACTGTAGTACCATGTGACATATGATGTATATGTTGTCCCATGGGAACATATTGCTACAGTTTTCATAGTTTTTGAAAAAGTCCTGCAAGGTCCTCTCTACATGATCATCAGCAAATCCCCGTCCGCGCTAAGGAGAGGCACAGACTAACCGCCTGGCGTTTCCCGGACCTTCCTTCGTAGGTACCTGGATCAGTCACGGCCGGGGAGTCGTCAAGGACCATAATAACCATTTAATTTGGACGTACGACGCGCCGCATCTGGGCTACTGGATAGCAGCTCCGCTTCCAGGAATGAGAGGTTTGTAAAAATGAAACAAAAAGTAATTAAAACACGCGGCCCCCAAGCAGCCACGCTGGCACTGACGGCGGCCGACCTCGTCATCAGCATCGCGCTCCCTGCAGGGCAGGTGCACACGGCTTCCGGGATCTGGGTCGCCACTTCGTCTGCTCCGTGCTCCTAAGGAAAGTTAGGTCCCTGAGCTCTAAGGCCTCTTGGAGCTACGATAGCTGGTGAATATGAAGCTTGTTCGGATCAAGTCTCCCCTCCTCCTTCCCTCCCTCTCTTCCCTTTTTCTTTTTTTTTTTAAGTGAGCCAGGTCTTTATAGTAGATACAGCAGGAGTTGACTTTTCCCAGGGAGCATCATCAGTAGATCATAGAACATCTATATGTATAAAAGCCTAAGTGACCATCTGAATGTTTGACCATCTGACCAGTAGTTATGACGCACAATGACCACTGGGGGGCAGACACTCAACGTAGGAGCTGCTGAGCTGTGGTGACTTGGCAGCTGTGGTTCTCGGGACCAGAGAAGAGGGAGCTCGATTGTGGGGTGCATCACCCAAGAACTGCCCTCTCGCAATCCGGGTCCCCTCGGGGGATGTCGGAGAGCTGCTTTGGGCCCCATCCTCGCAGGCCAGGCCGAGGGACCCCACTGTGCCGAGGGACCCCACTGTGCACCGGGCCTCTGGTATCCCTATAAAACATGAACATCGCAATTACAGCTTTCTTTCGTACATTTCAGCGAATAACTCAGAGTTCTTGTTGCCTTGATACGATAGCTCAGTGAAATAGTTGCTAACGAGATACGTGCTCAGAACGGCGGATACGAACGGGAGTTGAACAGAGGTAGAAGGAAAAGTCATTCCCTGTCGTCCAGCACAGCGGTCGCCAACCGGTGGTCCACGGACCAGTGGTGGTCTGTGAGGTCCAAAAGGTTGGTGACTGTGATCTAGGAGTAAAGAAAAGATAAAACCAGGAAGCAGATAAGCAAGGAACACAGTTACGGTGCCAGAGCCCCACCTCGGGGTCAGGGCATCTGGGCGGGAGTCATGCCCTGGTTTGGCTGGATGACTGCTAGTCAGGCAGTCCTGAGCCACCCGCTCCTCCTCCTGCAGTGACAGTGTGAGACCGACATCACATACAGGGTTGGTGTCCTCTGAAGGCCGAGAGGACACTCTTTCTTTTCTGAGTTCACTTTCTGTGAATAAATTCCACCCAGACCAGTGAGAGCATCTGGTTGCCAGGAGGGGGACAGGCTCTGGGTGATTGAGACAAGGTGAGTGCGAGGGGAGTCCACGGGGTGCTGGGGAGGCCGAGGAAGCAGGTGCCAGGAGGCAGGTCCCCGCTCCATCGCAGGCCCACCTGATGCACCACTGGCTCTGCCGCTCGATTTGCTGCCTCACCCTCTGCTGTCCTGTCCTCACACGTTCCTGGCCTCCCAGGGAGGGAGAATGTGGGGGGCCCGGTCCTGGGTCCTGAGCACAGCCCTGGGTGGAGGAAGGGCTGCGGTATCCTGTCCCCAGGCTGCTCCCCGTAAGGCAGGTGGTACCCGGGGAAGATGGGCCTGCGTGTGGGTGGGTTGAGGTGAACAGGACCCAAGAACAGCCCAGGGACGAGCTCTGTCAGATCCAGGAGGAAGAGCGTCGCATGCTTCTAGGTGTGACAAGGCGTCCCGTCCAATGGCATCACGTGCACCCAAGGAGATCCGACAGGGACCTCTGAGTTGTCAGCTCTCTCAAAAGACTCAAGCACTGCATACTTTAGCCATTAAGTCTTCTTTTTAAAAACATTTTATTTATTTTAAAAATGTTTTTATTGATCTCAGAGAGGAAGTGGGAGGGAGAGAGAGAGAGAGAGAAACATCAATGATGAGAGAGAATCGTGGATCAGCTGCCTCCTGCACGCCCCACACCGGTGGTCAAGCTCACAACCTCTGGCCTGGGCCCTGAGCAGGAATCAAGCCATGACCTCCTGGTTCATAGGCCGAGGTTCAACCACTGAGGCAGGCCGGCGGGCTAAATCTTCTTAAATAAAGGGAAGTCTCCTAGCCTGCTGCAGGGTGCACTGCCTGCTCCAGGGCTGCTGCCCTCGGGCCTTGGGGTGCCCCCCCCCTCATAAATCGAATTGCCTCTGGGCTTCCCTGCAGCCACTGTTGCCAAGGCAACTTCCCGGCCTTCAGCTTCTGCTCTTGTCTCCTGCCGACTCCTCCTGTAACTTGTGGTTTGCAATCTCCAAAAACAAAGCAAAGCAAAACCTTCTGTGCGCTTCCGTGAGGTTTGGGGGGAAGGAAAGTCGTGGGTCAGAGGGTTATTCCTGGCGAGTCCTGGCTCCCGGCTGGGAGGCGGCTGTTCCAGGCCGGGCAGGACCAGGCCCAGGCCCAGGATGTGGGTGGCGCTCACGCACCTTGCTCTGAGGCATCCTGTCCTTGCACTTGTCAGTTCATGTGAAGGATCTCACAGTTTTTCTGAAATTTAAAAAGAGGTTTTAACTTCCATTGTTTTATTGACAGTCTTTGCATTTGAAACGGTGCAAGTGACAAGACTTTTTTAAAAATTGAATTTATTGGGGCGACGTCGGTTATTAAAACCGTACAAGACTTTTCTTAAGTGAAGCTGAAGTTTGGTCTTTGCATGGGAGACCCGTGAGCCCTCAGCCATGTCGGGAAGGGCTGTTCTCTCCATGCGGGTTCTGGCCTCGGTGCTGACGACATTATTATTCAGAAACCAGGGGGGTTGGCTTTGTCCTTCACGATGCAGAATACCACGCAGCCTTGCCAGCTGGCCAGCCTCATCCCCTTCCCGGGTTGCAACTAGAATGAAATATTGATGGAAAAGAACAGTTAATATTTAATGTAACTCTTCAACTCCGCGAAAGCCGCGCCATTTCACGTCTAATAAAGATAGCCTGAGGAACACTTGGGCTTTATAGAGAAGTGTACCTTTTTCTGTTTTGGTATTTTTATTTTATTTATTTATTTTTATTTCATTTTATTATTTCAAAAAATATGTAATTTTTATTAATTTCAGAGAGGAAAGGAGAGGGAGAGAGAGATAAAAACATCAGTAATGAGAATCACGGATCGAGCCTGCACCCCGGGCATGTGCCCTTGATCCAAACTGAACCCAGGACCCTCCAGCCCACAGGCCAACGCTCTATCCACTGAGCCAAACTGGCCAGGGCTATTTATTTATATTTAAAATAATTCTTTATTGTTGAAAGTCTTACATATACCTCCCTTTTTCTACCATTGACCCCTTCTAGCCCGCCCCTGCCCCCTGCCCCAGGCCTTCAGCACCCTAGTGTCCGTGTCCATGGTGATGCGTGTATGCACACAAGGTCTCCGGTTCATCACCTCCCACCCACCAGGCTCCCTGCCTTCCTTCCCTTGGAGATTCTGTGCTTCCGTGACTCTAGATCCGCTCTGTTCGTCTGTTCACTTTGTTACTGAGAGTACCTTCCCCTACACGTGCACCTGAGACAGCCAGCTTACACGGTGACCTTAGGGACTGTACGAGCTGGGTTCCCCGCTGACGTAGGTGCAAGTTTGGTCTGAGCTTTGATGTGGGAAAGACGTTGGGTCGGGTGCTGAGAGAGAAGGGCGGTTCCCCCTGAGACTGACCTCCATCCCTTCTGCTGCTGCTCCTGCTGCAGGTGCACCTCCAGCTGGTGTTGGGGGGAGCTGTGCTCTGCTAGACACACGGGGCAGCCTGAGTGTCGCTGCCTGTGCCGGGCACTGACCGGGGTCTGAAGTAGCCACTGACCCCTCTGAGTCTCAGTTTGCAGGTTCCTACACTTGTTAGGAGGTGAGTGTTGCTGTCCAATCCAAGGTGGCCCCTGATGGGCTGGTACCTGCTGGAGCTGCTGAGGGGAACGTGGTCGATACAGAAATCTGTTTCTATGATGAATATTCTTAAATAGAATTAATTCTCTCTGAAAGTCAATGAGGTAACAGCCTCCGGGGAGGACTACAAGGTAACAATGAAGCGTGCGTTTCCTTTTCGTGTTATTTGCCTGTTTCTATGGAACCACTAGGTCCAGGCGTCAGTGGAGACTCCACGGATATCGCCGCCTACCACACGGTGTTCCTGACAGCCATCCTGGGGGGCACGGTTGTCATCGTTGTCGGCTTCTTCGCGGTGCTGCTGTGCTATTGCAGGTATGCAGGCATCCGTGTGTGCAACCTCACAGCCTCCATCACAGGATCGGCATGAGCTGTGTGTTACACAGTGTAGTTGTAGGACTCGGTGGGCTGCTCTTTACAACGGGTTCACGGAAGGGGAGATGGCCCACCAGCATCGCCCACGGGTGTCCGTGTGGTGGGCTGGCTGCCGGAGGGGCTTCCAGATTGTAAGCTGTGAACACTGTGTCCTCCCCCTCTCTCTCCCCCACCACAGGGACCGGTGCGGTCCTCCCCAGAAGAGGGACAGGACGGTCACCAAGCTGGAGGCCCTCAGGAGAGACCAGACCACGTCCACCACTCACATTCAGCACATCGGCTCCGCCAAGGCTACCTTGAGAGCCGAGGACCGGGCCCCGCCACATGGCACCGGGAGCCCCTCGCGCAGCCCACAGAGGCCGGGCCTGGCTGGGCCCGAGGCGGAGGAGCGCGTGGCCCTGGTGGGGACGCGGGACCCCTTCCAGCTCCGCGGGGAGGACGCGGCCTTCCTGCCCGCCCAACAGAGGGCGCACTCAAGAGCCCCGCTGGCCTCCCGGGGGGGCGCCGAGGAGGAGCAGAGGCGGCACCTGTACGGCCAGCCCCTCGCCGTCCTGCAGAGCTCGGACCTCTTCGCCCCAGAGCAGCTCCCAGCGGCCCGGCCGGCCACGCTGCCCCGCAAGGGGCCGCTGCTCTATGCACCGCTGCTGGCGTCGGGTCCCGGGGAGCCCTTGGCGCAGACGCTGCCCCCGACGCCAGGGCTGGCACACGCCCCGCCCGCCCACGAGGAGGGCGCCCCAGCCCCAGCCCCAGGCCCTGGCTGGGCCCGCTACCCCAGCAGCCTGCTGGAGTCGGTGTCCGTGCCAGGTGCGCTCCATGAGGCCGTGGCCGCCGTGGCTGGGGCGCCCTTCCCCACGGAGCTGCAGGGCCTCTCGGAGCGCACGCTGCGGGCGCTATCCCAGGCACCGCCTGGCCCACACCCGCGTGCCTGGTTCGTGTCCCTGGACGGCCAGCCTGTGGCCCCGGTGCGCCACTCTTTCATCGACCTGCAGCGCGGCCGCCGCGGGCGCAGCAACGACGCCAGCCTGGACTCGGGCGTGGACATGCACGAGCCCCACGCGGGCCTGGGCCGGCGGCCGGAGCGCGATGCCACCTTCTCCAGGGGCATGGCCCGTGCGCTGGACCTGGAGGACCTGGACCTGAGTGGCAGCGAGAGCGGTACCGCCGTCTGCTCCCCTGAGGACCCTGCGCCGGTTGGAGGGGGATCCCTGCCCGAGCACCCAGGAGAGGAGGCCCCAGCGAGGAGGGGTGCTGGGGAGGAGGCCCCAGCGAGGAGGGGTGTCAGGGAGGAGGCCCCAGCGAGGAGGGGTCCCAGGGACGATGCGGGAGCCGCCACCTCCCCCACCAGGAAGAGGGGCCGCCTCCCGCTCGCCAAGAGGGACAGCAAGGCCAACATCTGGAAGAAGCGGGAAGAGCGCCCCCTGCTCCCCATAAACTAGCACCTGGACTGGTGGGGGCCCGCTCTCCCGTGCTGTTCATGCTCATTTCTGGTGTAAATTGCAGGAAGAACTTCTTTTTGTTTTTTAATATGTTTTTATTGATCTCAGAGAGGAAGAGAGAGGGCGAGAGAGAGAAACATCCATGATGAGAGAGCATCATGCATTGGCTGCCTCCTGCAGGCCCCCACAGGGATGGAGCCACAACCCTGGCATGTGCCCTTGACCAGAATTGAACCCGGGACCTTTCAGTCCACAGGCTGACGCTCTATCCACTGAGCAAACCTGGCCAGGGCTAATGTGTTTCTATTGATTTCAGAGAGGAAGGGAGAGGGAGAGAGAGAGAAGCACCCATGGTGAGAGAGCATCATGCATCGGCTGCCTCCTGCAGGCCCCACACTGGGGCTGGAGCCATAACCCAGGCATGTGCCCTGACCGGGAATTCAGCCATGACCTCCTGGTTCATAGGTCAACACTCAGCCGCTGAGCCAGCGGCCAGTTCCAGTATGAGCCCGAGG
Source organism: Murina feae (assembly GCA_004026665.1). Classification (NCBI taxonomy): domain Eukaryota; kingdom Metazoa; phylum Chordata; class Mammalia; order Chiroptera; family Vespertilionidae; genus Murina; species Murina feae. The sequence goes on along the minus strand of PVJC01008776.1, from coordinate 19,177 downwards.
AGTGAGACTGACTGGTCCGGCGGCCCTGAGTGAGTGAATAGTGCAATGGGAAGTGGGCCATGAGGGAGGGAGGTGCCAGCACAGCTTCTGGCCTGCGGCCTCGTTTGTTTCCAGGCTGAACCCGAAGCATCCACGTGCTCACAACGTGAAACAGCTCATGGCGTTTATTGTCTGGGAACGTCGCCCGGCAGCCCCCTCACCCCGACGCCCATCAGAAGGCCGCTGTGGAATGTGCCCCGAAAGCTGCTTCCACGAGAAGGTTGCTCTGCTCTGAGGGCACCCCGAGAAGCCCTGAGAGTGGGACTGCTCTTCAGGCGCCATCGCTGCTCTGTTCCCGCCGCCTGCCCTGGAGCACAGCTGGGCCAGTGTTCTGGGTTGATGTCTTTCCAGAGTTTAAAGGCCACACAACCTTTTGTTGTTGCTACAAACAGCATGTATAGTGTATCAACCCCAAAGTGAACCCGTATTCACATAAGACGGGCGAGAAGCCACTTGGTTGCTGGAGAGGGAAACTCTAGGACAACAGGTAGGTGATGGTTTGTCATTTAGAAGTCTGAGAAATGGGTGCTCTGATACTAAATTTCTATTTTAAAATTTCTTTTTCCTTCTCTCAAAAGTGCAATGAGCTTAGCTGTCCAGGAAACCTTTACACCAATCAAGAGAGAGAGAGAGAGAGAGAGAGAGAGAGAGAGAGAGAGAGAGACCCACCAAGTGTACCTTTAGTTCCAACTCTGATACATGGACGCAAAAATCAATTCTAAGATGCGTCTTTTATTAACAAAAATCTGTTGCTAAAATAAAGCTATTAAACTTGATTTTTAAAAAGATCAGTAATGTCTCTTATGAACATTAAAAAATTAACAGTGCGTGTGGAACTAAAGGGAACAAGCATTGCAGTTTTTTTCTTCAATGCTGATGAGCTTAAACAGAAATGTCATTTCCCTGAGACTCAAAACACCTTTGGGATATTAGGTGCGTGTATAGGTTTTTTTTCTGTTAATATTCGTAAGAGATGTTTGAAAAAAAAAACAAAACAGTTTCAATTTCATGGGAAAAATAAGTTTTTTCGTAAAACGCTTATAGCCTTAGCAGCACCCCCATCCCCACCCCCAGTTTCGGAAGTAATATGTTCCAGCCACTTCAGTTCATCGTGGCGAGGAATTCCGTGAGCACAGGCAGCTGTTCATAGTTACGCTTTCCGCTCCGACTTATTCCTAGATCCTAAAATAAATCCCTTCTTAAGTAAAATCAACTCATCCCATTTTTCTTAAAATGTCCACGAAGGCCAGTGCCTGAAGCAGATCCCCCTTTTCCTTGGGGGCAAAATGGGACCAATGGCTTCATTTCTCATCCCCGCTGATCAGCTTGAGAGCAACAGGGAGCCCCGAGGCACAGACCCGCCTCTGCTTAGTCAGAGGCTGACTGGCGGTGCCATGAGAGGTACCACTTTCCGTCCCCGTGCCCACTGCGGAGGCATCTGGCCATGACGCCTGCACTTGCCCAGGGGACGTGAAGACCAGGCCCATGGCTGTGTCTCCCAGCCCCTAGGGGAGGCGTGTTCTGGGGATCCCCGGGCTAGCTTGGAGTTGTAGTGAAGAGGCCCCTCGGGGGGCTTCTCCCGGTCTTACACTGAGAGACTCACACGGTAGGAGCCACACTGAGGAACTGAGGGGGGCGGCCGGGACTCGGGCTGCCGAAGTGCCTTGAGGAGACCTGCCTTGTCAGGGGGACCCCACCTTCCTCCCCTCAAGGTGCACCCTCACTCTCTCACCAGCCCAGCCCCAGCAGACGTGCAGTTTTCACTAAGAAACGCGGACCTGGTGGTTCACGTGGGGATGAAGAAAGCTGCATGCGTGTAGCGTCTTTCTTTCGCGTGTTTCTGGTCTGAATGCAGTTCACATCAGTAGATATCTGGGCGTGAGGAACCATGAGTGGAAGGTTGCACTTGGTCAATATCTTAAATGTATGTTTCTCCCACCTCTAAGTGAAAATGTTTCCTCTCGGCCCAGGGATGGGGTACCCGTTGCTAGAGGGCACACCGTGCAGATGTGCACTCACTCCCGTGCGAAGGGAACGAGAAGAGATATCCCCAAGGGCTTTTCTGAAATGCATTGCTTTGGTTTCAGAGTGAAACCCTATTTTTTTATACGCCCCACATTCTGTCCTCCCCTGGAAAGCACATTACCTTTCCTAATGGTTAACCATGTGCACCTTCTCCTTGGCGAGCAGGTCACGCATTTCCTGTTCAAAAGACGAAGCCATCGACTTTTTCCTAACCCCGGTGATGATAAGCCTGCAACGTGCACCACTTTCTTACAATGCGAGATTGAAAACCAACTCGGGTTTTTGCAAATGTAAACCTAGAGAATTTTGGTCACAAATTGTTCACATTTGTGGATCCTTTGTACATACTTTGCAAATCTCTTAAAAGCAAACGTCTCCCTCGATTCCCTGATGGGTTCGTGTACTAAAGCACAGCGACGTGTATTTTTGGATGCATATTAGGACCTTGAGCCTTTATAGAGCCCATTTTTACGATGTTGAGGCAGTTGTGTCGGGATCACCCCCTTTTGTAATGTATAGCACACCACACGGGGCACGCGTGCTGAGGACCTCGGAGGAGCACTTCCCCGCCCTGGCAGGCACTTGCAGATCACTGCCCCCCGGTCCCAGTCCTCTGGGGTCGACACATCTGACTGTTTTAGGGGCCTGTGGGCCAACCAGTACACCTCAAGACTCCCCCAAGGGTGACGCTCAGAGTCCCGTCTGCATTAATAGGGGATGAGTCACACACTTGCCCGTGCACTTCTCTCCTGTCTTTGTAGAGAATCTGACTGTGTGAATGTCCATCTCAGACCAAGGGCTGACAGCTCGCCCTCTGATTCCAAGTGTTTCTAGCTTTTGTATTCTTTTGTCAGAGGAGGCCCCTTTCCAGTGTATATTTATGGCCATTACTGCTGTATTTACTGCCGAAACCTGGAACAACCTGAAGACTTGTAAAATGTTAAAACATAGTTCATTAAAGGTAATAAAATAAATCTGAAAACGTACTCAATGCGTTGTTTATTTTTGGGCAAACAACAAAGTATTTCCCTCTAACTCGTCGCTTAATCTAGGAAGAACTCGAATATTAATTTTTAATCCACTATACTCCCTACAGTAAAATAAGCATTATACATCTGATTACCCCTTGTTTATAGGGCAATCTTGATCTCTCTTTGCTTGTTGTGCTTGCCAAAGTTCACATCTTTACTGTTAAAGCTGAAGATAAACATATTAGTTTTCCTCCAATGAGAAGACTTCTTAAGGTAATGGGACAGAATGTGAAATAAACTGCGATTCCCAAAATACCCAAGTGAGACAAGGATACGACACCGGCTTCCCACCTTTAGCAGGTTCTCGACTTCACGCCGAGACTGCATCTGCCCACGGCTGTTCGCACTGGGGGCGCCCATTCTCCTTCGAGGGCCCATGTGCCCACTTACTCAGACGCACTTAGGTTTAGGCCCTTTGCACCTGCGGCTTCAGAATCTTAGAACCCTTACCCCGGTGCCACTTTTTGGACAGTTTGTACAACATAAGTGAATGCGGGACTAGAAATACCATGTTATTTGGTCAGTTCAAACGGGAATTGGGCTCTCAATCCACTCAGCCACACAGTGGCCATTCTGACCTCCCAACCCTGGCACTGAAGTGGGCACTTCCATCTGGATCCCTGCCCCGTACAAGCCGGGGTGTGGCTGCCCTGGCTCCAGGGCCTGGCCTCCATGGAGGGGAGTCTGGAGTCTAAATATATCTATTATATATATTGATTTCAGAGAGGAAGGGAGGAAGAGAGAAACATCAATGAGAGAGAACCATGGACCGGCTGCCTCCTGCACGCCCCCTAGTGGGGATGGAGCCTGCACCCAGGCATGTGCCCTGACTGGGAATTGAACCCTGACCTCCTCATTCATAAGTCAACACTCAACCACTGGGCCTCACTGGGCGGCAGGGCAGAGTCTGGAGTCTTAACAGAATGATGCAGCCCCTGATGAGGACCCAACCCACAGGGAATGGGCTGGGGGAAAGGACATCTCATTCATCACAATGAGATCACTCCGCTGCCAGGGCAGGTGACTTCCTCTGCTGGTCATCACGCTCTCGCCTCCGAAGCGGCACAGAGGAGACTGACCGGTAAGAGCCACAGGAAAGGGAGTTGGATGGAGTTGGGTGTTTCAGTGAGTTTCTCAGAAGTGACTCACCCACCAGCACTGGGTCATGTGGCAGCCAGGAGGGCCCCTTCCTGTGAGCTCTGAGCTGGAACACTGTTAAACTGGACCACGGTGCTGCTTTATCTGGGCTTCATGACACAGGTGTGCCATGCGGGGGCACTGACTTACACATGGTTTTAACTCAATGTCCAATGCGTTAAGTATTTTTTTTTTTTTCGTTACAAAAAACAGGTTCAGAGCGCCACTGGAGAAAAGCCGCCTAGAAACCAATCACAACTGTAATGTTAAAAACCAAGAAGCGAATAAACTCAGTTACAAACGGTGAGAAAACCTTTTCATCAAACGTATATGAAGTAGCTGCGCTTAAGGGCCACACCTGTGCTGGCTGCTGAACTGTTGCAATAACCCGTTTCTCTGTGTTGCTTGCTCCAGTGGACAAGCATCCTCCTGTTTCTGTGGGGAAAGCGCGTGTGCTGAGAAGTAGATGTTGTCTTTTCCTTTCCTTTGTTGACAGAACCTCTCCTGGCTGAACCCTGTGTGTCCTGGTGTGAAACCCATGCTCGCTGTGGCTGCAAATCACATCCCACAGCCCCACGGACACTCCAGTTCCCCCGTGGTTTCCTGGCAGTTTCTCGTCCATGTGCTGCAGGTTCTACGCCTCGTGGACCTCATTAAAACACGAGGCCACCTGCGGAGTCTGCTTCACACAGCCCAGGGGTGAGCATGCCCCAGGAGTCACAGGCTTGTGACCCTTGGACACGGAGAGGACAGTCACGCACGTTTGCGTGTGTGCCACAGGCTCTGTCAGCTCTCCTGTGCTCTGGACCATCCCAACGTCCTACACAAAGTCACACAGTTCGCTACGCCCCACACAGATCACAGGTGGAATATTCTGGGTGTAGTTACTACTATAATAAGAAAACTCAGTGATGGCAGAGTTATCATTAGTAAGTTTGACTAGTACAGGAATAGCGTCTACATTATATCTTCCTTTTAACGGAAAGTAAATTTTGCAGCATCATTGTTTTCCTCTACCCGCATCCCACGCGTATGCGGGAAGAATCCCATGCTATGCTATCAAGTGGAATGTTTGAAAACAGTGATTCGATACCAGAAAAACCTCCTTCCTTCATTTAAGTAATAATAATTATTTTAATCCGCGTGAAACCAGATATAAAAGTTCAAAAAATATTCATAATTCGTAACATCCTGAATGTACTCATCAAAACACCTAACACTTTAAGTCTTATAAAGAGGGAACTAATTTCCTTTATGTGTAGTTAGTTCTTCATGGGACAAGTAGGCAAAATGACAACAGAGAATTTTATACCCATTTGTCAAAGTGACACAGTATTGTTTTATGTTCTACAAAGAAAACATTTTATGTTCAATATCCAAATATTAGAAAATTCTGATGTTAGTCAAACGTGTGTCTTCATAACTGAACTCCTTCCAGTGTTAACGACAGCTCAGCACTGTTTTATATAAAGGGTGAGACGCAGGCCTTCTTAATGGATGATGTCATTTGTTTCTAAGTTTCCCCATACAATGATCACACCTTGTAGACAAACTAAGTTCAGTGGTACCCCAACTGACAATAAGATCTGAATCTTCTGGAGGTATTTGGTCTCCTGTTTTCCTCTCTGATGTTGGCACCAAGAATCTTCTTCAGATTGTGGTTGATACGTTGAGAGCCTTTGATTAGCTTCTGGCTTTGACCGGTGTTACTGACCCAGGGGCTTCCTGTTCCGGGGGGACATGTGTTATTCTTGCGAGTGATAGAAGGAAGAAATGTTTGAGATGGTATTTTCCCTAAGGAGCCCGTGGGTAAATCGTGAAAATACCGGGGGAAATGTTGCCTGATTTTATACTCGTAGATCAATCTTCTTGAATTTGCATCGTCTACGCTGATAGAGTACAGGTCACCTACGGTCATGTTCTGCTGGGTGTCTGTGGGACGCTGAGGCGTCTTCGACGTTTCAGAGTTATGTGGGTGGATGCTAGGCAAAATCCCAGCTCTGTTTTGTTTTGTGATTAACCCGGTACCAGGAACAAAGAGGCCTAGTTCTTCCTGCTTCGACGGGTGGGCGGCCTCTGAGTTTGGGATGGAGCGATGTCCGCGTCCATTCACGGCTGTGTCTTTCCAGAGCAAAGGGTTGTATATGACTTGTCCATCAATCGGGCATGTGTTGCACTTGCAGAATAACCAGCTGTCAATACATTTCCTGTGAAACTTAAAGCAAAGGTTCTGAGTTAACTGGGGGTGTAACTATCTTGCTTATAATGTATACTGGAGGCCCAGTGCATGAATTCATGCACGTTGAAAGGAAATTAATTAGAAGAAATATCTTAGAGGCCGGGGAGGGACTGCAGGAGGTTGGCTCCAGGGTGTGTTCAGCCTGTCTTGCCTAGTCCGGGTCGGCAGGTTAGCTAGCTGCTAGCCTAAGCTGCTAACGTACCAGTTGGAGCATCTGTCCTCTGGTGGTCAGAGCGTGTCATAGCGACTGATGGAACAGTCGAACGATAGGTGGGACACACTTAGCATTTTAGGCTTTTGTATATATAGATTATCTATGCAAATTTCCCTGTCTCATTACTGAGCTACTATTAAAACTAGGAAAAATGAAAGGTAATTATAACTTACCAAGTTTTATGAAAATACATTGGAGAGGTTCTCTTAAAAATGTAATTGGTTATGGGTTATACGTTTCTTGAAAACAAAACAGAAAACCACGATAAATGTGGCATAGCTTATAGTATTATTATAGGTATAGTTTATCTTCATCAAGTATAATACACCTATATTATTGTGTCCATTTTCAACATTGAAGTGCAAAGCCTACTATGGCTATTATTTTTGTAATTTTGTTTAAGACTACTTATCTGAGCCACTAATTTTACTCTTTCTAATGAATGAAAATGACTAAGTAACAAAAACGTCATAACCAACAGGAGCTGACTCTTGGTCTGACAATGGTGAGATGTAAAATAAACCACATTCTTGGGCCGGAAGACGATGAGACGTCGTGAGTGAGGGTGAGGCTGCAGCTCTCCGCGTCTGTTTATGGGAACAGTTGCATTCCAGCAGCTGGTACTCCTCACTGCCTTCGCCTTTCTCAGCCCCCCTCCTCCCTGGCAGCCGTCTGTCTGTCCTCTGTGTCCGTGTGTGTTTCTGTATCGGCAGCTGCAGAATAGTCCCGGGGATTAGAGTCCCTCAGAGAACCGAGCCAACAGTGTTGTCAGGACCACGCGGTGCCCGGCGGGCCCTGGGAATGCTGGGAGGCACTGGTCAAGGCGATGTCTGACCTCTATGCTGCACCCAGAACTAAGGCGAGACAAAGCTGAGTGCAAACTGAGCGCTAAAACCGAAACAACTGGAAATAAACTAAAATAAACACGTTTATTTCAGGAAAAACCTGGTTACCAGCCACACGGCAACCAAGCCACATCAGGCTCTGATTCTAGTGCGTTCATTCGAAATAATAATCAACTCTGTCAAATTAAGGACCTGTTTCATCCAAAGAATCATAGAAATACATTAAAAAGTTAGTATTCTGACCCAGCTGGGCATGGCTCAGTGGTTGAGCATTGACCCAGGAACCAGGAGGCCACGGTTTGATTCCCAGTCAGGGCACAAGTCAAGGGGGGCAGGGGCGTGCAGGAGGCAGCCGATCCATGATTTTCTCTCATCATTGATGTTTCTTCTCTCTCTCCCTCTCTCTTCTGCTCTGAGATCAATAAAATACACACATGGGATTTAGTATTCTGTAAGCCTTTCTTCTTGACTCTAACTTAAAGGGACAGTATGCACAGAAAGGAGCCCTAATCAATAGGAATCACTCTAAGGGGCAAGGCTGCCTTTTCGATGATCTCTCTGCTCTACAGACACTGCTCAGCCTGACCATCTGCATAGGGCACTGCTACAGGGAGAAAGGGGAGGCTCCTGTGGCCCTTCACCTGGGAGAACCGGCCGCAGGGAGGGCAGGAGCGGCGGGGGACCCACCTTGTGGGAGCAGGGGAGCAGCCTGGCATACTGGCCGGGGCAGAAGGCCTGCAGGCAGAGGCGGCACTGGAAGCCGGGGGCCAGCAGCTTGCTGTTCTTGGTGATCATCAGCAGGGGCAGCGACCGCACCACGTGCTTCGGCGTGTGCACCTGGCTGGGGAGGTTGAGCAGGACATGAGGGCTCGTCCGGGACCCCCGCGGGGAGGTGAGCCCATAGGGGAGCCCCCTGCACAGCAGCAATGCCCACAAGCACCTGCTTCCTTGGACGGAAGAGAGTGAGTCTCGGGCGTAGACAGTACAACAAAGTCTCTTGTCTTTATCCTCAACTTCCACATCAACTTCATCAAGAATAGAGTGTGGGGGGGGGGGTCAATCAGGGAAAAAGGAGACGTATGTACAACTTTAGACAATAAGAATAGTAATAATAATAATAATAATAATAATAATAATAATAATGTGGAGGCCCAGCCGGTTTGGCATTGACCTAGGAACCAGGAGTCAGGGTTGGATTCCCGGTCAGGGCACAGGCCTGGGTTGCAGGCTCCATCCCTAGTGGGGGGTGTGCAGGAGGCAGCCGATCCATGATTCTCTCTCATCATGGATGTTTCCATCTCCCTCTCCCTCTCCCTGCCTCTCTCTCTCTAAAAGAAATCCATAAAAACGTATTTTTAAAAAAATAATGAAATTTAGTCATTTCTGAAAACCAGAGCAGAATTCTGATGAGAATCATACAAATTATTTTTCGTCTGAGCCAGTACTTGGGCTATTGTGTTTTCTCTTTAGAGAAATACCACTCAATTGACTGTTCTGTCTGGTGGGAAGGAGGCACTCACTGGCCGTGTTAGATGTTCCCGCCGCTGTGATGAGCCCGCAGGTCCCAGGGCATGAGGACCTCACTTGCGCGGGGGGATGCTGGCCGCGTCGGTATTGCCGGACCACGTGGCTGTGGCTCTGAGAGGACCACGCCCATTTTGCACCGAGTCACCACCCACAGAGCTGAGGGTGAAGGCCTCCCTTGCACCCAAAAGCCGCTCAGAACACACGCCCAGTGCGTTCGTGGGGACAGCCCATGCCTCCTGCTCCTCTGCAGGTGCTCCAGCGGCTGCAGGGCCTGCTTTCCCCAAAGCCACCCGCGTCCCAGTGAAGGCGCGCTGCCTGTTCCTATTAGCTTAGTGTCTCCTGACTCCCGGGACCCCCTCCTGTCTGGCTCGCTGGCCTCCCCCACACATCACCCGCACCCCTAGCTGCACAGCTCCTCGCCCCCCCCAGGGGGAAGCGCGCACCTCGCCGGGGCCCGCACGGTCGTACCTACAGGCATGAAGGGCGGTGGTCCCCAAAGTGCTCGCAGGGCGTGGGCTAAATACCCCCGGGCTGTGTCTTCTACCATAAAAGGGTAATATGCTAATTAGACCGGATGCCCTTCCAGACCTCCTTCTGAATGACCTTCCAGATGAAGCCAGGGCTGCGAGGGAAGCCTGGGTCCCAGGTGCCTGCCAGTGGCTGGAGGGAAGAACAGGTCCCAGGTGCCAGAGGGAAGCCGGTGCAGGCAGATGCGGGGAAGGAAGGCATCTGGCCTCTAGTGTCACTGAGTGGCCAGAGTACTATGACCACCCCATCAGTACAATGAAGTGAATTAGTTATGCAAATAATAATAATTATAAAAGCTTGAAAGTACTTGCTTAGGAAGTTTTCAGTCGTCAGTATTTTCGAAAGTGTCAATGAAATACTGCTGGGGTGATCATAATACTCTGGCCACTCAGTGTATATATATATTTTGTTCGATTAATTCACTGAAATTAGTTTTTAAAAAGTATTCAATTCTATTCCACCCTTTAAAAATGACCTTTTGCGGATGTTTTACAATGTAGCTAGTAGGTTAATAAAAACAGCAACTTTGAGTTTTCTAGTAGTTAAGGAGCAGGACACATGGTCTGGGGGCCTCCCCTGGAGAACAGTCCCGTCTGTGTTCTAACCACAGCCAATCGCTCGGCACTATCCCTGCAAGGCTGGGGGGCGGGGGTGTGAGGCCAGAGACCATCCCGCAAGGCCAGTCACCTCGAAGCCGGTCTCAAATCCCCCTGCAGCTGTCCTCTTCTTCCTCTTTAAACCACGTCAAGATTTATTTTCCTTAAACTCTGCTGTTGTGTTACATGTGTCCCCTTTCTCCTCTTCCCCATGGACCCCTTCCAGCCCACACCCACCCTCCCCCAGGCCTCCCCACCCTATTGTCTGTGTCCATGGGCCGTGCACACAGGCAGACAAGGTCTTTGGTTGATCTCTCTCCCCGCCCCCCCCACCTTCCCTCTGGGATTCATCAGTCTGTTCCCTGCGTCCATGTCTCTGGATCTGCTGTGTTCATCAGTTTATTGTGTTCATTAGATCCCACATACGAGTGAGATCATGGGATGCCAGTCTTTCTCTGACTGGCTTATTTCACTCAGCATAATACTCTCCAGGGCCCTCCCTGCTGTCTCAAAGGGTCAGAGATCCTTCTCTTTACTGCTGCATAGTGTTCCCTGGTGTAAATGTCCCACAGCCTTCGCATCCACTCACCTGCTGATGGGCACTTGGGCTGTTTCCAGATCTTGGCTATTGTCAGTGGCGCTGCTGTGAATGCAGGGGTGCATACATAACGTGTCAGTTTTAATTTTACATTTATTAAGATGATCATTTAATTACCGCACTACCTCCCCAGGACCTAGTACAACTGCTGGTAGAATTAATAATAATTACAGACGACGTGATTGGAATATCTGCCATGTGTATTAACTCCCTTCCTGTGTGGCTGGTTTTAGAATCGTCCCTGTTGCAAAGTGGAAGAAACCGCGGCAGGGCGAGGCGATGTCACTGCCCGAAGGCAGGCGGCCGACCTGGCTGCCCTGGGCCTGGTTTAACCCGTCTGACCCCAGGCCTCGCTCCCCACGTGCTTATGGCAAGTCCCTGGCCTGTAATAAGGACTCAGTACGTATTTATCGAATAAAGGACTGAATGAAACTTATCAAACGCAATCATTATATAAGTCCCCCACGTCCCCCACGAAATTTCACTGAGAAGCTCACTCTGGCTTTTCTTGAAAATGTGGTGTCTGTTCTTCTATTTCATTTTTAATGTCTCTGTATTTTTCAGTCTCCTCTGATCTCTTTTCTAGTGATTTCCATCTTTGATTTCTCTTCTGTAATAGAGAAAACATACATGTTCCTATGCAAATCGCAAACACTTTTATTTTGTGAAAGTTTATAGGCTACATATCAGTAACATAGTATAAAACTCAATCTGTAATGGTCAGATCTCTTTAAAAATGCATTTTCAGGTTCGATGGCTGTCCTGATGATTTATGTACAACTAGAGGCCTGGTGCACAAAAATTTGTGCACTCGGGGGGCGGGTGTCTCTCAGCCCAGCCTGTGCCCTCTAGCAATCTGGGACCCCTCAGGAGATGTCCTCCTGCTGGCTTAGGCCTGCTCCCCAGGGAATTGGGCCTAAGCTGGCAGCCAGACATCCCTCTGGCAGCCCAGGGGCCCTTGGGGGATGTCCACTTGCCAGCAGGAAGCAGGCCTAAGCTGCAGTCAGACATCCTTAGCGCTGCCAAGGAGGCGGGAGAGGCTCCTGCCACCACCACTGTGCTGGCAGCTGTCAGCCTGGCTTGTGGCTGAGCAGAGCTCCCCCTGTGGGAGCGCACTGACCACCAGAGGGCAGCTCTTGCATTGAGCATCTGCCCGCTAGTGGTCATGGTGTGTCATAGTGACCAGCCATTCCCAGTGGTTCTCCTGTTAGGGTCAATTTTCATATTACCCTTTTATTCTATAGGATAGAGGCCTGGTGCATGGGTAGGGGCCGGCTGGTTTGTCCTGAAGGGTGTCCCGGATCAAGGTAGGGGTCCTGCTGGGGTGCCTGGCCAGCCTGGGTGAGTAGCTGATGGCTGTTTGCAGGCTGGCCACAGCCCCTTCAAGGTGGGTGTCCCCCCCTGGGGTGTCTGGCCAGCCTGGGTGAGGGGCTGAGGACCATTTTCAGGCTGTCCAAATCCCCTTCAGGCAGGGGGGTCCTGCTGGGGTACCTGGCCAGCCTGGGTGAGGGGCTGATGGCTGTTTGCAGCAAGTCTGGCTGGAATTTATTTATCTTCTAAAGTTGAAACTTTGTTGCTTTAACCAGAGCCCAGGTCAGGTTGCCCAACAACCCAGGCTCCCAGCGCTTCCTTGAGCCCAAGGCTGGAAGCAGGTCTCTGGGATTTATTTATCTTCTATAATTGAAACTTGTTGCCTTCAGTGGAGGCCATAGTTGGTCTAGGCAGAAAGGAACCTTAGCTTCCTGCACCGCTGGGGCAAGCCTCCTGCTTGTTCTAGCTCTGTGGCTGCAGGCCGCCATCTTGGCTGGGTTAATTTGCATATAGTCGCTCTGATTGGCTGGTGGGCGTGGCTTAGGTGTAATGGAGTGAGGGTCAATTTGCATATTGCTCTTTTATTAGATTAGATGCTGTCACGTTTGTTGCTGTGTTGGATTTTACAAATTACGAATGTAAGTACTGATTGCCTTGCACATCCCTATGGGAAAGAGTTTTCCAAAAATTAAGGTCTTCGGTGTCTACTTAATCTCATTTCACTTTACTCCAGAGTGTCATCGGGTCTTATGGCTCTCAGATGTACTTTATTCCGTTTCCCATGGGACGGACACTGTGCCCCTCAGGGACACTCACCTCCCGGAAAGTGAACGCGTGGGAGCCGTGGCAGCTGCTGTCGAAACAGTCCTGGCACAGGTGGTACTCCTCGCACTGGGCGCACCTGCACACGCGCACGCAAGGAAAACCAAGTTATTTGGATGCTTTGGGGTGAAGAATTCTGGCCAGAATTTCCTGGGGACCAGGCGGATGCACCGAGGCCCATCTCAGTGTCTCACCTTGTGTTAGTTTCCTATTGCTATGGCAACAAGGGGCAACACATGGCAGCCTGAGCAATGCCTGCTTATTAGTTACTGTTTTGTAAGACAGAAGCCTGACACGGGTCTCCAGGGGGCTGACATCCAGGGGCCCACGCGGATGCATTTCCTCCTGGACCAGAGCGCTCTCCTGTCCGTCCATCTTCCCGGCCGCCCGCCTTCCTGGTCCTCCTGTGACCCTCCCTCCCTTCACCCCGGGGAAAGCGGGGCAGATCTCCGAGCCTCCCCTCCTGCTCACAGCGCCCCCTCTTTGTGTCCCCTCGTCCCCTCAGAGAACCCCGGGGCTGACACTGACCCAGGGGACGAAGGGCTGTGAGCGAGGAGAGAGGCTCTGAGCAGGGCTCTGAGCATGGGAATTCATCCAGGACCAACAGCAAAGCTGGGCCCAGGACGCCACCATGGTACCACTGGGCATCTCACTCGAGACGGGCCAGCAGCTCAGCAAAGTCCGCTCAGTGAAGTTCTGGGTCCTGCCTTCCCTGCCTCCCCATCTGCAAACCCTCACCACATGCCCATCGCCCATCGGTCAAGGAAAACGCTCCCTCAGGAGGGGAGGAGGGAGGCGGCCAGATGCCTGGGACTGAGGCTCCATCATGCAGTGAAGAGGGGACACTGGCTCCGAGGCCCTCGGACACTCACTTATAACACGTCCCCTCAATGGGGCATCGCTTGCAGCTGTTGCAGGGGATCCCCAGCTGTTTGTCCAGGCGCTCCTTCTCTGCCACAGTCACGAGTTTGCTCGCGTTTTTGAATTCCTCCAGAATCAGGCTTAATGGTGCAAAGTCTTCCCTGCACAGCGGACATTTCAACATAGACATGCTCGATCCTGCACCCTGGTAACTGGCCAGGATCTTCATGCATTTTATGTGCACGTTATTGCCACAGCCAAACCTGTGAGGAATAAAGTTAGATTGCCATCTGTGAACACAAAGTTATGTAAATGTGGGTAAAGACGATGTTCTCCACTGCCATCTTCATTTCCCATAAAAACAGATCCCGAGTTTCCAGCGATGACGCGTTCGCTTACATGAACGCCTACTCTGTCGCCTCTTGTGTAACTAATCTGTCATCTTTCATTTATGACATCAGAGTTCCAATTCCCCCCACTCAACGAAATGGGGGTAAAAAATTCTGCAGGATGCAAATATTTTCCATTTGTAAAGTGAGAATGCACATGGTATTAATATAAAGGAACATTATAACAACAATTATTACTTTAAAAATATATATTTTTTATTGATTTCAGAGAGGAAGGGAGAGTGAGAGAGAGAAACATTAATGATGAGAGAGAACCAGTGATCTGCTGCCATCTGCACGCCCCCTACTGGGGACCAAGCCGGCAACCTGGGGATGGAGCCCTGAGCTCCTGGCTCCTAGGCCGATGCTCCACCACTGAGCCACACCACCAGGGCCTGCTCACTTTTTAAATAAAAAGCATGCTGAGAGCAGGTTGCCACCTTCTTTTCCTGGAAACCCTGCCATATGTGGCAGCCCCCAGTGGACGTCTCCATCTCCTGAGAGAAACAGTGTTTGGGGAAGTGGTAAAAAGTACGTGTGGCTACAATTTTGACAAATGATCATGAGGGGAAAAAATGAATAAAAAAAAGCTCAATAGCAGATGGTTGTCCACATTTTCCAAATCCAACTGCCTTCAAGAATAGTTGACGGTGACACTTAATGAACGGTGGTGTGAAACTCTGAATTATTTAGGTTTAAAAACAGTGGTCTGAAACACAGATTTTTTTTTTTTATCATTTCAAGTAAAATAACCTTCACTTTTGGAAAACTCTTTGTAACTACTCTAATCCATGGCATTTATTCATGTGTTAAAAGAGAAATGTCAGGAATATTCTACTTTAACAAACTTAAAGTGAAAAGAGCAGAGTTAGGTTTCGATTCTTACCCTTTAAACTGTAGCCCAGAAATACTCGAGTAAGAACGGGACCTCCCACAACATACAGATCGGGAGACAAGAGGAGGCCGACGGAGCGCCACCCTTTAAATATATGACGTTTGCCTACAGCGGGCCCCCCCGCTCGGCTACGCACACGTGGCATTCGAATGTGTTCACGAGTTGTAGGTGGAGAACGCACCTGCAGAAGGTGACCGGGAGCTTCTTCTCCAGCAGCACCTCCTGGCAGATGGAGCAGATGTCCTCGGCGCCGATGGCCTTCTGCTTCACGCACCCGTCGCCTTCCGTGCGTGCGCACTGGTCGCTGGCTGGCTTTGGGGGGGATGGCAGGCGGTCCGCCCCCCGAAGCAGGTCCTCGATCTCTCCTTCCACCAGGCCCAGCTGCAGAGCGTCTAGCGAAAACGCCCCCAAGTGTGAGAATTCAGCAGCAACAGGAGAGGGTCACAGACGCAAGGGCTTGTGTGTGCTGAAAAGTGAGCCTTTTCTTTCCAGCGTCGTCGGACAGACAGACTGCGGTGAGGGATCACACTCACCTCTTCCACGCTTTTGTAGTCCTTCCCGAGCCAAACGGCCGGAAAGGACTGATGTGTAAAAAGAATGGGCATTGCTCGCTTTCCTCACTAAACGAGCCTGTGCCACGAGTGCATTTTAAGGGTTTTTGGGGTTAATGGTGGGATTAGAATGCGTGAACGTCCAAGTAGTTTGTGTAAAAGCACATGCAACTTACATTCATGGTTCCTCGGAAGCTTGAATTTTTTCAGCAAGATCCTAAGAGTCACAAGTAGGAAAACAAAGCAGCACATTTATTTCCGATAGAACCTGAAAAATCATCCCATTTTAATTTTAGCGTCGGAATGGCACTATAGAATTCATACTACT
Source organism: Murina feae (assembly GCA_004026665.1). Taxonomy (NCBI): domain Eukaryota; kingdom Metazoa; phylum Chordata; class Mammalia; order Chiroptera; family Vespertilionidae; genus Murina; species Murina feae. Next base: position 3,241 of record PVJC01008776.1, on the reverse strand, counting down.
GAGAGCAGAGGGTGAACTTAAAACCCTCACCAGCTTTCTGTTATGAAAGCAGTCACCTTTATGCTTTAAAATAAGCACATGGGGGGAAAGTATGATAAGTGGAAACGAAAGGCATTTACAGTAAAGGCATTTGCCGGGCGAGTCCGGGGAGGCTGGAGAGGGAATTCGGGGGTTCACAGGCCTCCCTCTAACTTTCCCAAACGTCTCCTACTCCCAGAACTGGAGTCATTTTCTGGGGAGAGTACCAAGTGGCGACTTTCCTACATGAGCCACTGTCCTGTAGGACAGAAAAATATTTTCAAAATTACCAACTAAAATGGAATATGACTATTTTTAAAAAGTGGGTAATATATAGTAAATCTGTACTGAATATATTAAGTATACTTAATAAAAATGGGAAAAAAGATATTTTAATGATAAGAATAAAAGCAGCCCTAACCGGTTTGGCTCAGTGGATAGAGCGTCGGCCTGTGGACTGAAGGGTCCTGGGTTCGATTCCGGTCAAGGGCATGTACCTTGGTTGCAGGCACATCTCCAGTAGGGGGTGCGCAGGAGGCAGCTGATCGATGTTTCTCTCTCATTGATGTTTCTAACTCTCTATCCCTCTCCCTTCTTCTCTGTAAAAAAAAAAAAATCAATAAAATATATATAAAAAAGAATAAAAGCAAACAGCAAGTTTTGAAAGGACCATATTTGATACCCTTATGCTAACTAGAGCAAATAACTTGTTAGTAGATGCTCAGTAAAAACGGATCAAAACAAAAAATGTAAATAAAAGCATTGGGAATAACGGATATTACCCTGTTTATTTTTAACCTATAAACAAAAAGCATTAGAAATGAGATACACACTATCTTCTTACTATCTTGAGTTTTTTCTCTCAAATATCAATCGCAAATTTTTCTATAATAATATAATGAATGACTTTTTGATATCAGTATAGTAGATAAACAAAATGAATTGAGTTAAACTAAATGCAACCTCATTTCTGGAATTCCCTTACAAACAGATTCTGACACTAGAGGACAAATTTCAGATTTGATAGAAGAATCTCTGGTTAAGTCCTACTTCTATCTTGAAAGACACAGTCAAATGCTTACTGAAAAGGAAAACAGTAAATTAAAAAATATATACGCTAACAAAACACATAGTTTATCAATGACGTGAATGAACAGGGAGTCTTTCCCTGTCTTATCGATCTCATATTAGTACGTAATGAGAATATGCGCATTGTTTTTTTTTTATTAAAAACTAGGGGCCCGGTGCACAAAAATTTGTGCACTGGGGCGGTGGGGGGGGGGGGTGTCCCTCAGCCCGGCCTGTGCCCTCTCACAGTTTGGGGCTCCTCTGGGGATGTCCACCTGCTGGTGAGCCTGGCCAGCCTGGGTGAGGGGCCAATGTCTGTTTGCAGGCTGGCCAAGATTGGAGACTCTCACCCCAGGAGGTGTGGCGCTGGGCACCCCATAGGCTTCCCAGGAGGGGGCCTTGGGGTCCCCCAGCTGGTCCCATCCCCCCACCCCCCAGGCTTCTCCACCTGGAAAGCCCATCGGGTGGCACTGGCCACCCCATCGGCCTCCCAGGAGGGGGCCGCAAGGTCCAGCTGGCTGGTCCCACGCCCTGGAGGCTTCCGCCTGGGAAGGCATCGGCCGGCCCAGGGCGCCAGGTACCTTCCCAGGACGGAGGCTCCCAAGATGGCGGAGGCAGCAGCTCCAGAGAAGCCGCACACCGGGGCTGCGGCCTCCGCCATCTTGGCTAGGCTAATTTGCATACAGTCACTCTGATTGGCTGGCGGGCGTGGCTTAGGCCGTCCCAAAGAAACGGTTAATTTTAATATTACGCTTTTATTAGTTAAGATATTAAGCTTCAAAACATGTAGCGGTGGTAGTAGTTTTAAGTTAAATCGCACTCAAGAGTGAAAGGAAACGCCCGGCGGTGCACTGGGGAGCCATGGCCACGCTGCCTGTCTGTTTCTCCCACATGGACTCCACCGCGTGGGGCTCCGAGCTGGTCCGGCGGGAGGCGTGTGGCCGCCCCTTACCAGCAGATGTGCTTGCACAGCTCCTCTCCCCTCTGAAACGCGGGGCAGGTGCAGGCGTGCGGGTTTCCGAGGAAAACCTTAAAGGAAGAACGCACACTTTTTAGAGCCCCGGGCAGTTTGCAGGGTTAGAGTCAAGCTAAAGGAGCAAATGATTAGACTGAGGGAGATTGCCCGTCTGCGGCGGTGTCACGCCCATCACCCCTGGCCTGGGCCTCAGCCAGCAACCTGCATGGCCAAGCGAGACTGTTTTTAAATGGCCCGGGGCACGGCCTGCACTCGTGCAGGTGGAAGGAAGGCTGCTTTTAAAAGCGTACATCTCATCCTAGCTGGTGTGGTTCAGTGGATAGAGCATCGGCCTGAGGACCGAAAGGTCCCGGGTTTGATTCCAGTCAAGGGCACGTGCCTGGGCTGTGAGTTCCATCCCCAGTGGGGGCCGGGTGGGAGGCAGCCGGTCAATGATTCTCTCTCATCATTGATGTTTCTCTCTCTCCCTCCCTCTCCATTCCTTTCTGAAATAAAATATATTTTAAAAAAAGGAAAGCTTAAATCTTCTCTCTCCCTCTCTCTCTCTCTGGAAATTCTGCCTTGCAGTGAAAGACCTTTTTAAGATTTTGGGGATTTTGTTTGTTTGGTGCATTTGAGTGGGTGAGTGTGTTTTATTTAATTTTATCCGAGGAGACTGACTTCAGCCTCACGTCCATCTTGGCTAAACCTAGTAAACGAGTGCTGTGAGCAGCCAGCCAGGAAGGAGGCGCGGGCTCTGAGGCTCCGGTGGGCAACCCGCCTCCACTCCGAGGGCCTAAACCCCGGCCCTGTCCCCGCGGCCGCCGGGGTGGGGTGGTGGGGTGTCCGAGGGGAGAGCAGGGGGTGCGGGTGTTCGGAATAGCCGAGGACTGCGGGCAAAATCAGAAAGGTTTTCATCCAGGAGGACCGTCCCGGGCGCCATCCTCGAAACCTGCTGCTTCCGGGGTCTCGTTGGCTGGGAGCGCCTGAGGGTCGGAGCCGAGTCCCACGTGGGGCGAAGCCGACGGACCGACGGTCTCAGGACGCACCTCGCACTCGGCCCGCAGGTCAGGCCCCGCTCCCCGCCCCCCACTGCAATGTGGGGTCCCACCTCCTCCTGAGCCTGCGGAGCAACAGGCGTCCCCGTGCCCTGCGCGCCCCTTCAGTCCGCAGCGTGGATGGGCTCAGGGACTCGAGGGG